>JTDE01001956.1:78987-124770 GCA_014338405.1 Paragonimus skrjabini miyazakii
GATACGATCTGAAAAGCTCAGGTCAACACATAACGACCGTCCCTCTTGTTGTGGCTTTCACTGGGAAACCACTCTAAAGAGTACTGTCATAGATATCATGTATTTGATAACGCCCGATCTACCTCCTCAAACTTTTTCCATTCGCTTTCGACAATCTCGGCAATCCAATTATTCCATAATCCCCTCATTCACATTCTGATATTCCGTCAAAACGATGCGCGCTTTCAGATGAACAAAAGTCGACTACCGGCGCCTCAAACGTTGGTGAAGACTGACGCATTTCCGGTTTAGAGGGGTATCTAATTTGTTTGCGGATGCATTCAGCCTAAGAAGATGGTTACTGAAAACTTGAAGTAAGTGTACTCGAATCGTAAGGGCACCTTCGACTCCTTAACGATCTGGATTACATTTGCGGGGGGTTAGAAAAGGTGTACCTACGGGGCGAGCCCATTCATTGAGACACCGGTGGGAGGGTGGTGAGAAAGATAGAAGTGTCCGATCATCAGGTCCATCTTGACAGCTAATTTGGTCGGACTTGGTGGGTAGTGTTGTTGGCACGAATGCTACTCATAATCTGAGAGGGGATAACGCTAATAAAAATACGTTTATGACAAGTGAAAAGTAGTGTGCCGAATACATGTGAATAACAAAAACTGTATAACAAAATGTTGCAACTTATCAACATCCGGATAGCGCGGTAAAAATGATTTTGACTGTTGCCAATCACAAATTGAGGCAGCGAACGCTTGCGGGGTATGACGGGTAGATGTGTTGATACGAGAGTAGTCCTTGACTTGGAATTTGTTTGCTGAATAAAGCTGTACAAGTCTTGGAGTCGAAGATGTTTACCGTAGGACTGCGCATTGTTTAGTTTGTGTAGCGGCGTCAAGGCAAGATGTGTTGTCCAACATGTTGTGCTGCAGTGAATAGTCATTCTTTTGATGCGTTGCATCGAAGAGTGTGCTAAAACCTGAGTAGTTATTGTAGCAGTGTTCGTGGCCATGAGCTGTGTCAAGCAATGAATTAGGTAATGTGTTGGTGACACTGGCTCTAATGTTTCTGACAGAGTTGGAATCGCTAAACGTATCGGGCGCTGCGTGCCAGGAACTCTGTCGGGCCCTGATCGAATTCACATGACCACTTTCATAGTGTTGTGAGCCAAGAACGCGGGTGGCACAAGGGTTATTTATTTGAGAAAGCAACACATGGGTTAGGCATTAAAACAGATCCACAAACAAAGCCGCTTATTTGCACGCGACACTCGGCCCCAGACCGTCTCTTTTGTCACAGACGCCAATGTTCAGTTCCTTTACGTAGCAAGGACCATTTTTGGCGATGCTGCACTCCGATGTTTCTTTCTGCATTTTCCTGCGGCTACTTCAATATCAAAATCCATGTTCTGGTCCAACTACTGAATAGCCGTGGTGTGTGGATTATATTACGGTCGCTCATCATCACTATACTAGTTCGTCTATCCCCTTGAAATGTGCAACGAAACGTTCTCAACATTAAGATAAGGTTTTTATAGAATAAAACACATTGGCAAAGCAACTGACTTGAATGCGTACATAACAAGTTCAAAAAGTTAGTTAAAGCGTGTACACGGACAAGCACATTGGAGTTGCGGTGGTGGGTACACCTTGATGGTTTGACTGACTGGTCAGCGGCTTGTCAATTGCTTACGAGGTCATTCGAATCCCTACAACTGCAGCATGCTGCCCCAGTGGGTGGCGTTTTCAAACAACGACTTGGGCCAACTTGTCAGAAGACATCTAACGATACTGCTCAGGATGGCATTTACAGTCTTCATATTACCTGTCCACCCACTGGTTTTATCCGATGGTCGGTTAATATAGTAAATGATGTCTGTTTAATTAACACTCAGCTGACACACAGAATAAATGACCTAACCTTCACAGTTTGGATTCGTATTATTTGAGCAACTGGTCGCATATATTAAGATTTTAGAGCTGCAAGCTGACAAACGGTGACGTTGTTCACACGACCATTTCACGTAACGCAGACTAATTGAGGGAGAAGTAACGAAGGGGTGCCCTAAGTGAATGCCACCTAAACAAATAAGACTTAAACTCATATCCTGCATTCACAACTCTTTTGTGAAGGGAGTAACTCCTGTCAATGTTACGAACAATCAACTCGAGAGCAGTCTAGACAACCAAAGACACAGCGAGGGTTGGTTGCCAGTGCGAGTACCCTCTAATGCAAGTATCATCATTGGCTCAAATATGTTCACTGCACAAGCAACCGGGTGAGAATCGAGACGATTCATTACTAATTTTCATATCCTTGGGTATGATGAACCGACTTTACATCAAGAAAGTAAGTAACATGGAACCTAGAAAATGAAGACTGGCACATCTGCGGTTGTGCTATAGACCTGGGTGACTTCAGCGCCAATCACTTTCTCAGACCGAACTGACCACGTAAAATGTACCGGATTTCTGCTGTTACTGATAGTCATAGTCATCAGTAGTGTCAAAAGTCTGAAAGAAATGGGAACTATATTCATTTCAACATTTACTTCAAATCGAATTACAGTATGCGTTTTCGTTTCAGGAGTCAACGAAATCAAGCTAACCTACAAAGTACCACTTTCTTAGTGGTCGATAAGTTGGTCTATGACCATCCGGCTTTGTGTTGTGATCAGTTGAGTTGATATTGATTTACGTGACAAAAACGTCTTAAGATGCACGATCGAAAGCTCTTGTATTATTGAAGTTGAAAAAACTATGCCGATTTTAAAGTTAACTCTCAGTATTATGCTACTATAGTTTTTTTAAATGCAGAACTATAAGTTCGGAGCATATGTAAGCCAGAACATTGTAAGAAGGGTGTAACTGAATTTTGGAATGTTGTATGAAGATAGCGAAGGTTCGGACCGCCTCTGCAACACTCCATTGTACATGTGACCTGTTGTATCTTTCCCAACCAATATTTTCACATTTACTTATGTCCATGCGGAACGCTCTATTCTGCAAAACGTTAAACTTATTTGGCAAACGCGCGGTTCTTCCTATATTCTATGCCATAGCAATGCTACACTCAACTCAGTAACGGTAACCAAGGTTCTGTCACATGACCTTAAACGTAACATCGGGTGACAAATGCCGGATAGATGGATTTAAGGGTGCATTTCTGTGTCAGGTGAGTTGTGTCAGATATACCAAGATCATGTGTTTTTGAGTTAACGTGGCCGTCAGATTGCCCGATGTTAACCGACCAGCACACGCACGTACGCACACACTTCAAAAACCGGTTCGATAAGCTTGATCTACACACACACACCCACGCATTAGGCGCCGATCACGCATACAAAACACAAGCCGAAGGTTTATAGGTGGACAGAGTTACCTGTCTCGCTATAAAATAGACTGGCTACTTACTTTATTCTGTTGGCCGTGCCCAAGAAAGCGATAAGATGTCAAGTAAAAACTTGGCAAAGAGTAAATCATCAAGCCAGAGTCGCCTATCAAACCAGTCAAATGGGGAACTTCGAGATAACAAAACAAAGCAGAAGATATTCTACCGTTGTACAGTTTGTTCAATAGCCAGGGCAACACGTGACAGCGAGGATGCTAAGAACGGGGAGGCGATTGGCAAACTGCTATCATCACAGATGAAAAAAAGGCACACTCACGGCATTCAACTAAGTTGTCTGGAAGATCGTTTGAATTTCAAAAAGACGAAAATTATTAGCAGATCTCTATTTCGCAATTGGGTTCTATACGGCGACATTGAACACTATTTCATCTTTCCTCAGCATCCACAGCTGTTTATGCTGGCCATCAAATCCGAAATTCCTGGTAAGTCGTTGTTTGAAACGTACAAATGCAAAACTGTGGAAGACACAAACAAGATATGTGAAACAGTTTGCAGGGCATGCCGGGAGCCATCTAAACGTCTGACGGACAACGGCGAAGGGCCACGTCCTTTCTCAACCCTTTCCGAATTATCGATTCATTCGAACGCCATCTCGCAGCCCAACTTAAGCATGAACGATGGGGAATGTGAACAGGAAGATCAAGATGAACATCCGCATAGTCCGACCTCGCCGATCGAATTACGGGAGAACTCTCCAATAAACTTGCCGGTCGTGGAAGTTCGCGAACTGTCGCCAATCGAAGTTCCAATGGTGAAAACAATCGTGCATTCTGGTATGCCAAAAACATACGCTTATCGGCACGATAACTCAAAAGATGAATCGTCTGATGAAGAGTACGAGAAGACGACTTATTTCGATTACCATCCAACTCGTGGAGCTACACTCAACCATGAAGGACCAATTTTTATGTATTTGCGACGTTTTGAGTCTACCCTCTGTGAAAGCCATGAAGTGGATTGCGCTGGATAGAAACAGCGCCTCTAAGCATATTTGACACCTGATCAATGACAGCACTGTGATTTCTTATGGTTGTATTATCCAATTTATATACAAAGCGCACTTTATAAACTGATTTTATTCTATCAGGTTATGACTGGTGCTATTGGAATACTATTTTTAGACAATTGTTGTCTTCTTGATTGGCATATTTCATAAAACCTGAATCCAATTTATCAATAATATTATGTTTTTCAGGAGACATGGATAGCCCTTTCCGAGTCGTATATGACAGTCACCTTGCATTTTTCCCGTCCAGTTACTGACATTCATTATCGCTCAGATAAATGACGTTTGAGAAACTTTGTCAATACTAACTAAGTGTGAAACAGCAGAATGGAAATATTGAATCGTTCACATTATTTATTGTATTTAGATCAGGGTTATACATTCTCATTTGAAAAATGGAATATTAGTCTGTTTTTATAAGTTTGTAAGAAAGCTTACCATAATCTTCAATTTATAATCTGAACGCTTACCAAGTTAAAAACTCAAATTCAATGCTTTTAACCTTTGCTATTGTACAGCTAACCCTATCCTAGTTAATCTTTGCGGCGTTTATTTTCATTACAGCTCACTATCTTTACTTCCGGAAAATGATTTTCCGGGTGTGATTTGAGCCATCGTCTAAAATGTGCATGTCACGTGCAAAGAACGGTTCATTGGTAGCTTGGACATAACTGACGAAAGCGTTATCTAAGTCCAGGTATTACTATATGGTAGTATTTCAAACGGAGTCATATCAAAATAAGTCTCTCGATTTCACATTGTGAGATAGAACACGGATTTCAACTTGATATTTTTCGGATTCTAAGTAGAACAGTGAAAATCACAGATATTTACGACTCTGGTGATATATATCGGTTTTAGCTTGAGCTCACGGTGAACATTATTTTGATCTCATCCGATACTTTAATAATTCGTCAACAGTAGATAAATTAGTTTGACAGAAGACTTTGGAGCACTAGCAGCTACCCTTTTTTACCCGACAATTTTTTACACGCACACAGCCTAACCATAGGTAATGAAAGATTGGATCGCCGATAAATTCAACAATTCGAAGGTTTGGCTTCTCCATCCCTTGCACGTAACCACCAATGGAGTGGTCGTTCGATCAATTCTTATTTGCGAATTTCAGTCAAACATTCATAACGTATGCAATGTACTTTAGATTGTACTTTTGTTCAGCAACCAGGCCAGGATTGGTACGACCTTTGAGGCCAACAAATGATCAAGGCAGCCTAAGCAGAACATCCAAAAATTATTCGATTGGTACAGAATGGAGTGATATATTAGTCGTTTAACATGTTTACAAATCGCTTATTACGGAAAGGAGTGTAGTAAGTTGATCAAAATGTCCACTAGACTGAATTATTTTAATGACCTTAATTTCGAACAAGTAAGCATCGCGTTTTTTGAGTATTTCTGATGGATTTGCAAACTGTTTAAACTGCACCACATGAAAAATTCTATAAACCAACCTTATGACTCTGTTTGCAAACACGCGCAAATGATATCGAATTAAACGTCCTTCTCAGCAACGAGTATATTTTTTCTATCGCGGGACTACTGCAGAATCAGGATAGTGACTTGGAGATGGAAGTCTTTCGTTGGAGTTTACCGATTTCGTGAACGTCTTTCGAGATGACCCGGGACAGTTTGTTATGTACCTGCAGCATTTATTCTGTCGCTCATTTACTATAATATTCTGTTCGGAGTATGCATAGCCCAGCCCCTTGTCACTTATGGGGGTTATCAGACTACCTGGAATTAGTGCTTACTGGTAACTCACATTGGTCATGCTATTTCACCTAGTTTTAATGAATCTACTAATCAGTTGTCTAGCGTGTAGCAGTTTCCATTGGTCATCACTGTCGTGGTGCATAGCTTCCTTGACCCTGCTGGATCTCCACGCATGCCGGGAGATAGTGTACATTTACGCGACTTCAATGACCGCTATCCCATGGTCTAATGGATAGATGGCTGAGTAAACATTCTCTCTTAATTTACGGGTTGTGCGTTCGACTCCCTAGCGTGCGTGCTGACCCAGCAAGGCAGAAACAGCCGTCCACCACTTCGCTGGCAATCATTGTGATCAGCTGCCTGAAAAACGCCTTCTTATCCGCTTCCGGTGTCATATTGGCTTCCTGTAAGCTTGTAGACCAATCACAAAAAGCTGATCGAGTACAGACTATGATAACAAGATAAAGATATAAAGATCAATCACCCATCTGGTTTAATTTATTTTAGTTCCTTCTAAATTCCCGTTTTGAACTGAGAGCAAATCAGGTCCATTCCCTCTAGCTTGATGAATGGATGTTTTCTGATGCGCTTATTCCTTGTTACTGTCAGGAGAATGGTTTACCGATCCTATATGTTTGATGCCTAAACTGATTTGGAACAGTTATCTGTACACTCCCCAATGTGAAGTCCGCAGCTCAGGTAGAATGTTCGGAGTGTTTGAAAAAGAGGTACACGCTGATTGTGACGTTTCAAGTCTATACTAGGACCCTAGTGTGGAATTGGGACGTTACAATAAATCGTTCACTAATCAGTGTCTGCCCCTTTTTTAACTACTTTTTAATTATATATATACATATTACACAGACGTTCACTTAGGCTACCGAATCGATTAATTGATTATCTGAATATATCCCTATCATAGGTTAGTTGTTTCTTTCGCTTGGTATCACTTGTACGGAATGTTTAAATCCTCAATGAATTGATTACCTGCCAGGGTTAGGCGCGTGTTGACGGTTGATTCATGTTTTAACCCTGATGACTTTTTACCTTCATTGTGGGTATCAGTTATTTTACTCTAGTTGAAAAAGGCACATACTGATTTTATTTGGAGTAAATCTGTTCCGTGTAAAGAAAACAGAAAACTAACACTGAGCGGTTTGTGTGTGAGTTGAGTTCCCTTTAACTCTGCAGATGTTTCCCACAAACCGTCCAGGCATACGAAATACCAAACCACAAAAGACAAATAAAAAGGCCGATCTCTTCAACCTACTCGATATATTGTCTTAAGGTGCAAGCAAAAAGTCCGAAGAATAAAACAAGTCGTATATTACTCAGTATGTAGCACACAACAGATAAGATAGTGGGAAAATAAAATACACATTGCAGTAACCCATCCTGTTCTATTTGTTCTTCTGTCACATTCAAAGTACGTGTTTGCGATGCTAAAATAAAGATAAGGAACGCGGCACCAGACATAGGTCAAATCCGGTCAACGCGCTGACTTGCTTTTAAGTGTTTTCTACCCTACCAAACAATACCTTTGGTCTTCACAACACGAGGTGTCGGTGTTTGTTTGTAATTGGCTAAAAGTACAGTAAAGGACCTTGTTTTGAGCTGACAGTATAACATGGAAATTATTTGTTGGGTCAAACACATGCTGCCTAATCAGTTGGTGCTCCATAATCGATGACGTCGATCCATTTCGGGTGTTTGTTGTTGAACCATTTGAGGATTGCATGACCGTTTGTTGAGCCCATAGTAGTACGGTCAAGGCAACACTAGTTCAAAACCGGCACTCATCTTTGTCTGCATAGAATACTTGGTATTTGCAGTTGTATACATATGGTACATTTATTTTTTAAAACTAAGACGTCGTTGGCTTGATCGGAAGTACGCAACTTAGACCGCTCTGCGTACGAACACTGATTTCAAAGCAAGTAAAATTTGGGTAACAGGTTATCTCGAGCTCTGCTCAACTTACCAACAAACGTTGTTCCTCAAAACAGATAGTTTTAAAACCATTGTAACGTTGAGCAGTGTGTGATGTGGATTGTTTTGTACACCATTCATTTTTAATCTGCTTTATAAATCATTCTCGGTAGCTGTTTTCAAGTAAAATCGGTTTCAGTTTACCTGTTTTAATGTCTGGTGTCATCAATAACTAGTTGTCTTGCTCAGCCAGACAGTATGAGTTTAAGTCTGTTCTTGTGTACTGTTGACGTAAAGTTGATATCGTGTAGATGTTAGCCGACCCAGGTTTGCTTTTGGTATGTTACTAACCGAAAGACTAAATGGATCGACCAATGCCTAAACCACGTCAGCTCTGCTTCAGTAGTAAACAAGTGGTAGTTGTTTTCTAAACCGTTTAACCGGACAAAACGAATTTGCTTCTTATGTCAAATACATGAGAACTCTTGTTCCAGTGCGATGCATACGATGCGTGTATTTACTGGATGGTTTTGTTTCCATTCTCCCGCTGGATTCAGGCACAGTAACCATTGATCAAACAAGGATTACATCCAGGACCGGCTGAGTTCTTTGTGGGAGTGGTCGTGAGCCTGGTCATTTAGGTGGTCAGCAGGTTGAACTGCCTGTCTGGCCAATACAGGTTAATCCAGTTATCCGTACCTCTCATCGTTAACGGAGCGATTCTCTCCAGGTACAGTAATTCATCGAAAGGATGAATCAGCTAACTCAACCCGAGGGACAGACAATATTGTGCTGAAAGTGCAGAACAAAGAGAACTCCCTAAACGATACACGTAACAAGCGTGTCACGTTGGACCAAGTGTATAGGGAGCCGATGCGTCTATTCTGAGGTAAGTAGTAGCGATATGTGACGGAATAATCAAGAATGAGTGGAGCCATATCAGTACTCATCAGTAATACGCATCTGCTCGGAGTTTGATAGATTTTTTACTTTGAAGATTAGATCACATTCGCAATTTGTACGATGTAGGCATCTAAATGTTTACGGGATTATTACTTTCTCATACGTTTCAAATACAAAAGTGCAACACTGAGGTACATAGGGTTGATGGTAACCAAGCTAGCACGTGGAAGAACTGACACAACTGTAGGCAATAGGTTCGACCAAATCACGTGTATCAGTCATAATGGACAATGCCGGCAAGTTACCATTCGATCGAAATTGATTAAGTAGTATGTGTGGCAGTAGAGAATGAAAACTATAAATGAGTAAGTGAGCCCTTCACTTGAAGTAAACCTTGAATTTAAACACCATTTTGATGTAGCAGCTAAGAATCTATATCCACTTCAACACTTTGCTGGATAGGACGTGACCATTAGCACCCTCCATGACTACGCATAAGGTCCAGTGTGATAGTTTTCCCTAAACCAATCGGACTATCGAGAAGTTTTCCAGCATACCTAAACGGAAATGTTTCAACTGTAGTTGTACGGACGTGGGGTGTGGCAAAACCGCAAGCTCATGTGAGATGACCTATCCTCGAGGGAGATAAAAATGTATATTTTTCTATTTCGTCTGAAAGGTCAGTCATGCATCCTGTAAGAGATGTACAATTAGCATACTTTACATTACTCCATACCTATTCATTTGTATGCTTTGAGTAATTCAGCAACTTGTTGACAGTAGTGTTTCTGTATTCCTTCCAAGCAAGGTTCCCAAGTTCGGATGAAATACGGACTGTTTGTGGACCATTTTAAAACTTCGACTTAACGAAAACAGTTCTTGTACTTCAATACGACGTGATTATTTTCGAACTGTTTCGCTCATACATTGCAGGTCCAGTTATTTCCGACGTGCCGAACAGCAGCAAATTCTTCCGCATTCTCTTAAGCCCCGTCGAATTTTCTGTTGACCGTTAGAGGACATCCTTCCTACTTTCCTTCAAATTCGTGCAAGGGTTTTTTGCAACGTCCAGTGTGAAGCTCTCGAAAAATGTACTCAGCGCGACTCAGGATTCTGATCACATGGTCACCTCGTTCAGATAAAGGTCCAAAACATTTTTCTGTAATGACCTCCTTCAGGAGGTGGTGTTCATCAACAAATGCTGAACAACGCCTTTTTTGCTTCACAGCTTCAAAAATTTAACTCTTTCAAACTGTGAAAAAGTGCCTGCTCTTGACATGCGAACACAGGTTAGATTTATACTGCTTGTATAAATATAACCATCCCATGTATAGGTTTACTTATGGATCGATATCCCCAAGAACATCACTCAGCCATACCTTGCACATCCCGATGACTCTTTTGACCAAATTGGACGTTGGGATGATCACGCCGATAGAGCCACTCGTGCTAAGTATGCTAGTAAGTAGAGGCTTGATGCATCACAGTCTCCCAGTCCTACAGGCTGGGGGTTGGAAATGGGTTGGTATCTTTCTCCGGAAAGTGTTAACAGTTCTACTACAGTACCACCTATCCGACGCCCTGTCGTACATACTTCTCAGCCAAAGAACTGGTTGGAAACCCCGCTGGTTCTCCTGTACAGGTGGGGTATCATAACAGTATGTCAGTCCACGAACAGTCATGAATGTCCACAAAACTACAACTTCCCTATGGCATCGGTCACCTCGCAGTGCAACCCGAATACCCCATCTGCTGCAGGTTGCAAGATAAACAAATGAAAATACGCTATTGCTGACACATTTCCCGCTGTTCTGTCAAAATTACCTTTCATATTCATTCAGAATCCAGTTTGTGGTAAACATTTCACAGATCACAACAGATATAGTTAACCCTAGTGCTGCAGTCCTGAGGAACCCTATCTCTTGTCATCCAACCTCTGGTTTCCATCATTAAACTTATAAAGTGAATTAGGATATTTTCAACATTCGCAACTCAAAACGGACTATAACCCAACACATTAGTCAACATATCAAACGCACAGCTGTCGCACTGTCTCTTCAATATTGGGCGTACATGTCAGGTGGCTCCATGGCCGCCGCTGACATTCAGTTTTAGGTAAGTATAAACTACAGCACAACGGCCGCAGTCGTATTGATAGGTTGGATTCCGATGGCAGTTGTTAAGACCAGCTCCAGAATTCAAATTTTAAGAATTTTTTCATCTTGTCTGTTTATGTTGCACCTGACTACAGGACCGTCATTTACAAGAATGCTCTCCACTAAGATCTGGCTGTTCCTCCTGGGTCGACAAATAGCTCTGATATAGTAATTTTGGAAGCAAATATGATTTGGCGAGTCTGAGTTTTGTTTGGATGGCAGGTTTGGGTTAACATCCCACTGCTCAGGCAATGGTGGATGGTTTTGTCAGTGTGGACCGACAACGCTATATTGCTATTTCTTGCCTTCCATCTCCGAATCAGACCCGATCTCAGATAGATCACAAAGCTGTTAGTTATAAATTGCTTGGCCCCATTCAGAATCGCCGTTCTTACTAGACCACATATTCGGATTCATATCATCCGTTGCTACACTGTCGTTTTGTTTTTACTTCTGCTAGGGAATGACTCTATTGATCTCAGCGAATGACTGTCGAGAAACTGGCCAAGCTTTCAGTAAAACATGGGTGTCCAACCAACCCAGAATGCAAACTTAACAATTTTAATCCGAAGCTTTAAACAGATGCTGGACCCAGGCCTCACAAACTACTCATGAAACGGGTACTATGGTGCGCTGCGCAATGATTCATGGGTCGGACGAACAATGGAACTCATTAAGGCCCCTAGAATTGTTGTATGTCAGACGGAATATTCTACATAGTGGTTCATGTAACAAAGATCTGGGGAGCTCAGGCGTAGTCTTAACATTGACTGCGAGGATGGGCTAACAGAAGGAGTTGATAAACCGAAACCGCTTTTGTATTAGGGAACACCAACAGACTCTTCAGGCCTACCAGTAGGTGTGTGGGTGAGGCCTTTTTGTCCAGCCGGCTAATGGTGGTTAGCAAATTGAATGGCTAGCAGGGAAAGGAAGCTCTTACCTCTCGGAAAGTAAGCTGAAAGAAAGAGAGACTGCAATGCTGAGATGCTGCTGAAATGCTTCTTGTATTAAGTTTTACATATTTTTCTTCTCAGTTTAGATCTCTGTTAATGTAGATACAAAGTTCGCGTGCATATGGTTGAAGACACGGAACACAGTTTTTACACACAAAATTCAGAGCTTGAAATTAGAAGGCATTCAAGCCAACGCCTTTTTAGTATGTAATTAAAATGAAAGATTTTTCATGATGTTCCAGAGATGTGGGGTCTTAGCTGACCGAGTGTTTGATTTCCAATGATGATTTTCATTTATGCTTATGAACGCGTTGTGATACTTCCTATTCATAAGGCTGAAAACATAACCACGCGACGTACGGGAATTTCCTACTCAACTAACTTCTGTACTGGGGTTAGAGTTTTTGCTGTTTTATTTTACCGCCTGTTCTAAAACCAAAACGTTTCTCAGACTTCTTGCCATCTCAAAAGCATTTGTTTAATAAATTGCTAGGATTTCCTCGATTACTTAATCAAAGGTGAAAAATAATTATTTAATCAGAAAAGCTAACTTCATTAGTATTTTCTCACAGGCGTAAAATTGTAAGGCAAAGTACATGAGGATTTCTATAGGAGTGCTTTAACAACATCTGAAATTTTTCTGTCGGTTAATTTTGACAAAGATCTGAAGGACAGTTTCCCACTGAGCTTATTGGACGACTTGACTGACGTCTAAACAATTTTCAGTTTTTAGTTATTCACACTGATCAGAATTAAAGATACCGAGTATCCTCTTGAGTTTGTTGCAAAGAGGTTTAAAAGTGTAAATCAGCTTGCGCTTGACATCATTTTCACTAAGACCTTGACCAAATAATACTGGTTTTAACAAGGGAGTTTCCTTCCGGAAGTCAACTTCATTCAACAACTCGAAGTTAACGATAAAAGAATATCTTTCTAACCCCCATTAAAGAGAGCGAAGGGTTAGCGAGGTGTTTCCTCTACTTCAAACTAGTATCTTACATTCAAACTAGTATTATTTCTAGCAAGCTTTCTCCGAGAAATAGATTTAATTCTACGTTAAAACAATTTGTGTACATGTCATTCGTCATGCGTTAGCTTCAGCATCTGTCAAAAACACAATTCTTTTCAGATTCACCCAGATTAGTCAGTGTTAACCTGTAAAATGAGACGGTTTAATAATCCATAAATAATCCAATACAAAGCAATTAAACAAGACCACTTAGTACTTTAGGTTCTCCCTCCACTACGAATAACAGGGCTGTCCTCATTCTAACTTAATCAGTATTCGACAGATTCGGTTGGGCTGCTCCGCTGATTTGACTCGATCAAGTGCGCAGCGATCACAGACAAACAAGACGTAATCGTTCCTTACAGTAGCCACGCAGGTTAGTTATCCCGGATAATCACAGTGTTGTGCGGTCTATGTAGCTTGTTCCATGGGAACATATGAAACGGTAAACATAAAAAGAGGCGACGTGAACAGGTTATGCATTTGTCTACAGGGAGCGCAACATCGGTGTGGTGGCAAACTGAGCGCTTAGTTGAGCTACGAAGTATGGTTTATTAATTGCAACACTAAGGTTCCAATGACACTAGTACCCTTCAGGAGCAAAGAAATGTAGAAGACCTTTCGTGTGTGTTCTGTGTTCTATCTACCTTAGTAAACTGCTCTGGATAGCCCTTGTCAACGAACATATTAAATACAAACGGTCTCTCCTCTTCAGTGGCGTCGCTCGAGCCTATTTTCATGTTCCTGGCTATCAGATATCAAATTAGATTCTTCTTTTGTCTTAGTGATACGAAACTATTGAAGTTTGCATACTGACCCGTCCAAGTTGCCTTACAGTACACCTTCCGTTGTATCGTGCCATTCTCGCGACGGGAGATGAACACGTCTAGAACCGCTACACCCGCGAATGATTCGGGTTCTAGGATAAAATAAATATTTTTATAGACAGCATCGAAATGCGTCAGTGTCTCATTAAGGCTTCTAGATTCATCTGTCATACAGACGATATCGTTTACATAACGTCTGTAGAAGGTGACTGAACAACACTAACTTTGCCATAAAGATACCAGCCAACAATGGGCCTACTGGCGACTCCACTACTACTCCGGCCTTTTGATTATATAACTTGCAGGAGAACTGAAAGTAAACGTTGTGCGCACAGCAATGAGGTAACTACTTCAATCCTTCTACTAGTATTCTCACGTCGATATCACTGCTTTCAATATACTGTCCGAGAAACTGAATCTTTTCATTCAGTAGGATATTGGAGAAGGGTGTGTGACATCAGGCGAGAATGGACGCTTGTCTGTCACATTCAACTGCTTTAATGTTCCAACAAGTTCAAAGGAATTCTTCTAGCCATGAATCACCAGCTTTTTTAATTGGCTCTAAAATTGTGGGAATCATTTTGCCGTTGCGTGATAGGGAGATTTGCACATATCTAACATCGGTCGTAGTGGTACACCGTTTTATGTAATTTGGGTAATCCGTAGAGTCCAGGAATTGCAGTGCTTATTGGTCCATTTCTTTCAGAAGTTGCCTCATACGTCTAAATGTTCTCGTTGATAACTTTTCAATAAATGTTGCTTTGTTATTTTCGTTTTGTACGTTAACAAGTTTGGTTTTATCCCGCAATAACACGTTCATTTTACTTAAGTAATAGGCTTTGTCTAAGACTACAATTCCAATGTCTTTGTCAGGTCTGGATATTATATTATTATCATTCTGTCTTAAGGATTTCCGTGAAGCCAAGTGCTCCCTCGTCCGGTTTCTGGCCATTGATTTTCGTGTCAGATACTGATAACAATACTGAACTGGGGTTGCTTTGAGCATCTCAGCATTAACGGCTGATGGTGATTGGAGATCACTCAATTGATCATAAGGGTTTTCGAATAGGGTTTCAAAGTCTAACTACCTAAATCTATTCTTAGAACAACAGAATTTCGGTCCTAGTGACAATACTTCCAGAGTAACTTTATCTAAGAGCAAAGAAGGGAAAGTATGCACGTACGGCTCGAGATTTCTTGAAAATTCAGCCCTGATCAGATTGAGTTGCCTCTGCAGTTATGTTGTCTTCTTTTCTCGTCTGTCCGCCATAATCGGATGAACGTAAATTCCAAACCCATTTGCTTAACTGGACGTTAACTGTGTTAGTCTTCTCTCACTGATCTGTTATTTGTGGTTCAGATCATATACTCTGCTCAGCTTTTCATTTACAGCCAGACTCTGTAGTGAAGTTCACGTAACGTTAATGCGATTTCGTCTAAGGATAGTCCAGTACTGTTTTGAAAATTCCGAGAAATCTGCACTTTGGTCAAGTAACCTGATGGCAGCGTTCGTTTCCACCAGTTGCGTACTGAACCTAATATACTTGTTAGGTTTTTTCAGTACGGTGGGGTCTTTGGTTTGTTTCAATACCCTGAATATGTCCGAATTAGACATGAGAAGAGCCATTTGGCAGTCGGCATGCGTCTATGCGTTAAACTACATTCAACTTTAACTTCTCTGGTTCAGGCCTTGAGATCAGATAAAATTCACTGCTTAAAGTGTATCTAGTGCAAGATTTTCTGAACCTCAGAACTGCAGTCGATGGAAATGTAGTGCAAAGCGTCTTTCTTCTTACATTAGTTTACACAATTTTTAACAATCAAAAGTGTAACTAACCAAGGGGTAGAAAGAAAATTATCATTAGTACATTCAGCAGTCTACGTCCTAGTCCAATCAACTTCACGTAACCTGTAAAAAATGTTTACTCCAAGCATGACAGTTGGTGCACAATCAACTTTGTTGGAATTCCACAAAAGCAGAACAGGATTAGTAAAGTGTACATTGTAGTAACATAACCAGGTGTCTTATGATAGAATAGACAGAATGCTGATGAATAAAACAGTCAAGCAGTTTTCTTTTTAATGGTAGAGAAAACCAGTGTTAGCAAAAATGTATGCAAGCTGTTTCAAGAATTTCATCAAAAAATGTCAGCCGTGAAGGTGGTGCATACCCAGAGCCGGGTCTAACTGTAAACAACTGGTTGCTGATTGAACCCGGGCTGTGAACGTTTGGTAATTAGAAAAGGTATAGCTAACTATGCGCACTAGCTGTACTGAAGAACATCTTATTCTGGATCCATATTGACATAAACCACGGCGTAACATGTTAAAATCTGACCCTATACGATAAAGGTACATAAAACACATGGTGGAACCGCTTGTTCTTATATGAAACACGTAAGAGAATGACAGGGCTGCATTCTCCAGTAGTGATGACATTCACAAGACGTGAATAAAATAACTACAGAATGTATCATTACTGATGAACACTTGGATATTAGGTTGTAATGAACTGAACATTATCTGTACTTGTTCAAATTCTTCATATTCGGATAGACGTTCCAGTCAACCTCTTTACAAAAGATTGAGTAGATTCGAGTTTAAATCTTGTCATAGTGTGTTGGTTGTGTACATCAAATCAGGTTTTGAACTCCGGTTCACGTTATCTTAAAGTAGCCTCGTTCAGCATTGTCATTGATTTTATATTATTTATAAACAAAGTGTCATATATAAGCGGCTAACCACATTCATTTGCGAGTAGTGGTCAACGTGTGGGTAATCTCAACAGTAGGTACCCGGTAACGTCCCTCGACTACGAGCGAATGTGACTGAACACGTGGATATGACAATTTGCGTGTATTTAACGTGAGGTTTCTGACACAGTGTTCAACAAGATTAACTCAAGAGAAACTGAAAAGGGGTTGAAAACCCGCTCGTAGCATTGACTACTCTTGGAATTTCTAACTATACGAAATACTACCAGTACGGTTTTTCAATAACGGAGCCCAAATGTGATTATTCTTTTTGGAAGGAGAACACTGTGACGCATATCTGTATATGAAATCTTCAATCACATGGGAAAGATGTTCGACTTATAAGTGCGGCATTATAATGAGAGTAAAACAGCATCAACAAGTCAGTAGTCAATAACTTCGAATCTTGTTATCTGGAGCGTCGGTTCAGTGAGTTAAGTCTGAAAAGTTAATCACACAGATATTGGGTTGGCTGCTTCAGAATATTTCAACTTCAACACCAGTCACACTTAAGTGCAGCCTCCGCATTCAAATAAGCATTCCGACCAGTTTATTCTTAAAGGAAGCACCAGACTCAGGTTTCGACCTTATTAGACCGCATCCTCATCTGGACTGGAGTTTGCACTCTGACCCTTGTGTTTCTGAAAATTGTAAGGTAATCACAACGCCGGTAAACTCATGATAAGCATCACCGAGTAAGCATATCAAAAAGCACAAATGTAACCTTTTATGAATGGTGACTGGCCTAATCGATCATTCCGAACGGAGAATAGACAAAATCTCCCTGCTCATATCAAGTGATAATCCCGTGGTCAGGATTTCTCAGTCAAGTTGGAGTTGCCGTCTTCATTGAGCCAACTTGTCACGTAATGGGCTACTACGTCGAGAAAGTTGGAGCACCAATGGTCTGAATGGCATTAAACAATCTCAGTTTATCAGAAAAGTAGTGCATTTCCTGTAGAAAGTCAATAGTGTCTACGATTTTAATCCGGGCGAAAAACGCGTTGCATTTTGATTGGCCCGTTCGTTGTGTTCCACGACATTGTCTTTAGCAGTTCGATCCTTTAAATCCGACGTGTTCATACAACTTCTTTTGGTCTAAACCACTTACAAGAAATGCTACGTTACATCTGGTCACCGTTTTCGATTAGTTGGCACCGATCGACCACAATTCCACCTGAAACCGCTTGTTAGTGAGCTCTGATTGGCCGAACTTTTTCCACCACGGAAACGCCCTAGTGTACCCTCATTACCCAAGTGGCCGTGATTTAAATCAGTGACACGAGCTCGGAGATTTGAATTATTTGAAACAGAACACCACTCACACTTGACCACAGCCTCTGGCCATGCCTGTTGTGCGGTTACTGGCGTAGGAGTGCAAATTCCGGTTCACACCAGGATATGCACCGCTGATGAGCTCTAACAAGGGCGAAACTTGGGTCTGGTGCTTCCTTTCGAAGTGGGCTAGCCAACAGACAACTGAATGAACAGGCTGCGCTCAAGTGTGAGTGGTGCTCAAGTTGAAATCAGTTAGATCAACTAACTTCTATCATTACTCCAAACTGGTCAGCAAGTCTAGACAAAATGAATCTAAAATAACACCTACAGCCTGCAACATTGTTAACTGCCCAGCTGTATTACACTGTTGTAAAAGTACTCTCACTGGCTGTGATCAGAGAGTGTGTTGCCCGAAAATCCGTTCTTATGGCTCATCTCATGAAAAAACACTGTATTCCTTATTCCTCCTGTTACCGTTTATAATCAAAGAATATCCTTGTCTGGATGTGGAATCGTATCTGGGCCCATGGGACAACCATGGTGACCATTAAATCATTGAATTTTCTCCTCGCATGCCAAATTACCGCAACTGAACGTTTAACCACAATCGCTGGTAAATATGTTCATGTTCCCACCTGGTGGTGCACGCTGAGCAGCAGGGTTTAGTTGATTGACAAAACTGTCTTTTAATATTTCACGAGACCTTATAAAAACAAACTTTAGAACTTGCTAGTAGAGATTCTTTTAATTGGAGTATGTCTGCGTCCGGCTGTGCGTCCGTAGTTTCAGAACAGTTTGGGGACAAACGGTACTTTGGAGTACTTGTAACATTTCACTTTTGATATAGAAGCCTCTTCAGATCAGTCATTATTTTCCAAACCCCAGGTTCATCTGCTTCATCTGTTCAAAAGAGGTTCCTGCGTTGAGAGTGAATTGCTATCAGTATGCCAAATTGTCGACTGCTCGCAAATTGTTCTGAAATTCTTTTAATTTTATTTTCCGAACATCACAGCGATAGGACAAACGATAGTAGACCTTAGAAGTAATACTCTGAAAATGATCAACATCTCTTGTCTTAACATGTCGGGCTCCTTTACCAGCGTCTGATCTTTTAAGGGGCTTTAAGGAAGAGTGGATAGCCACCAAATAAGTTGGACATAATGGCCAGTTGAATCCGTAAAGTCTCGGAAATCTTTGATTGCCGAAAACTTTCCTTTGAAGAGTTGTAGTTTGGCAGACGGTGTCAGTAGTGTCGCCATAATGTTGGAGCCATATCCCTGGTCTGTTCTCCACCTTTGATCTTGCCAATTTTTGCAACCATTCCTCAATATTTGTCTCGGCCCACGTTAGCCCCAATAACTTCACTTACGACAATGTATGGTCCAATGACTGTACAAGGTAGCATTACACCTTTTCGCGAATGCACTTAATACTCGCTAATGACTGCAATTTTTGGTGCGCCTAATCCAGAGACTGTGTGCATCCGAGGTTCCATTTAGTTGAAGACTGACTTCTTCTCTCAGTTTGAGGATGTGAACGAACTCGCGTAATTCTTTGGTCATCCAGGGGCAATGCGCATAATAAATCATGTGTTGCTTGTCACTTTGTTTCAGCTCCAGTGGCAATTGCATCATGTTGGGCATGAATTCAAACTGCCCAAAAACCTTTTGGAGATATAACCAGGACATCCCGTATTGTTGGTAACGTCTGCTGGTAAAGGGTTTCGGTTTTTATTGGGTGCCTAGTGAAATAGTTTTAACCGGACGATGTAGTCCTGGACCTGGGATGTCGTAAACAACTCCCTTCTGCTTGGAACACTACAGTGATCACTAGCCTGTTGCGGCACTGGTGATAATTGAAACAATCGAACGATGAGCCTAAAAACTCGCACCTCTGGTTTGATAATCCTCCACAATACCGCCTATCATCCTGGTGGCATTAAAGCTGCTTAGTAGTATTTATTGGTCACCACTTCATAAGCTGTTAAACGTTCAGATAATTCACACGTATCATACATTGTGGAAGATTTCGTAGCTTATATCGCTGATATTTACTGAAGGTCAGAAAATATGCAATCATAGGGATGCAAAATAGTATACTAATATAAACATATTTAAACTATAGCGCAGATCTGCTCAATTCACCGCTTATCCAAACCCCGACACAATAGGAGTTCTAACAAGGGGCCAATCCAAACGTTGCATTAGAGATACTACCTCAGGATTGGACGAGCAGTCTCAATGTTACGCCTTCTCTTATTCGCTTATTTCTCTGTACTGTATTGCACCAAGTAACGTACAGTTCGTGACTTGTATGCAACAGTACAGCCAGCGAATGACATTGTGATTTCTCTAATATTGCTGTACATCCATAAATTCAGCTACTTGTCTCATGAATAGGACCTACTACTGCAACCAGTGCGAGGTCATCGCCTTATTACATGTGCAGGAGGTTTCAATTCGAGTACGGTTTCCAGGGCTATTCCAAGTTCATAATTCCGAGTATTGCATAAACGCACACTATATATTCAAATAAAATGTTTAACAATGTGTTTGCGTATTCGTACATAAAAGCTAAACGTATGACTAGGCGTTCAATTCTACCTATGGAGACCGTACTACTTCTTCGTTCCGAACAGAGGTTTGGATGATCTGTCCGCAAGCCGGTTACGCTTTGAGATATGATTTCCTTTTCGCTTGCGTTTATGCAGACAGGTGCAGTCAACCTATGATTGCCAGTTTTGCAGTGGCTACGGCCGCCAGGGCTCGAAATCGAGTTCTTTGTGATTCTTGATGCTTCCCTCAAACCAACATCCCACGACAGCCTCCGTTCTTGTTCGTAGGAAATAGTAAAGATAGTCAGAATGGGAGAGCGAACCATCAGCCGTTTGCGTTACGAGCCAAGGCTCTTATCCGCTTGGCCACCAGTTTTATGAGCATCGCTTGTGATGGGGGAATTCGTATGTGATTGAACCACAACTTGCTTTCCATTCCGTTCATATGAAACCGGGTATGGAGTACCGGTTTGACGGTCAGCATCAAGAATACTTAGGAACACAGTTACGTTTTCTTTTCTTCATGTCACATTCTCTCTACAGGTGTGCTTTTCGGAACAAACGCTTGCAACGATACATCACATCTAACCGAAAGTTAATCCTAATCTGGTGCAGCTAGATGAGTGTATTCCTGTTTGTTTTAGTGTTCATTCATGCGTGAATGTGCTTGTGTGTGTTTTTCTGGCTCCAGAACTGATGGTGCATAACCGCATGGTTTTTAATGCGTCTGCGTGCGAACGCATAGACGGAAGCGACCAGTGGGTGAACGGCGTCGAAC
The DNA here is from genome assembly GCA_014338405.1 of Paragonimus skrjabini miyazakii. Lineage (NCBI taxonomy): Eukaryota > Metazoa > Platyhelminthes > Trematoda > Plagiorchiida > Troglotrematidae > Paragonimus > Paragonimus skrjabini miyazakii. The sequence goes on from JTDE01001956.1 coordinate 100,270, forward strand.
GTACATTTTCTTTCTTAGCTCACGTGGAGCATTCGGTCAGACATTTTTCACCCTAAAGGCGCACGCACGAATGTGAATTAATACTGAAAGCATTCCATTCAGTAAAGAGAATCCTTAAGGCGGTTGTTGGTTGACTCTTAGGCGAAGATCAGTAACATTCGCCAGTTAATTGCATCATTGCCGGCTACTTGGTTTTGTAAAAGACTATCTTGTCAGTAGATCAAAATTAGAACAACGGTTGAGGTGGCGAAACTTTTCATGCGCACAAATTGCTATTGAATATAACTGTATAATGTTTGGAACTCAAGGATATGTTAGCCGTTTAATTCCGTAGGGAAGCATAAACCTCCCATAAGTTTGAAAGGTTAGCTGCAAATGTCATAAAACATTAGCTTATGAGAAGTTTTTGGTCTGCCAAGCTTTCTTTGACACATAGAGCAGAACGTGTGTGTCACTTCAGCAGGAGCGGACGAAAGAAGATGTGCACTTCAAAACAGTCCGTTTAGATGATTTGTAACTGGTCGCTAGAGAACAAATTGAAACAAAATTCAGTTCTCATACTATCGTCAATAGTTGACTCGTGATTCACGTGAAAACGGGAGCAAGTTCTCAAAATGGACAAAAACCACTAAAAGACAGTCAAAAGCGTTCGGTATAAATGGAATCGAATCCTTGTATAGAAAAAGCAGGTTGCTATACCATACACAAATTTGCCAGTTCAACCGAAGAAGCTTACTTGAAAAGTCTGTAAACAATGTCATCTAACTGAATAACAATTTAGTTTATGAATTGCGCAATATTCTTCATAAAGTAAGATTTCTTTTTCAACCCGTAAACATGTATAAGGGTTCACAGATACTTTTGGATATGATACAAAAAATATCTCTTCCGGAGATATCCAGCAAACTTCTTAAATAACCTAGAATAACCTGTATAAAAATCTCCGGAAGTCTTGGGACGCCTCTAGAACTGTAGATAAACCGTTCAGTTAGTCGGATGAGCTACCTTCGTGTATATTTATTTTCTTAAGCTTTGAATATATATAGGTTTACCTGGTTAAGCTATCTAAAGCCAATTAGAAGTGTTCTGTTCAGACTCAGCACAACTATCTCTGAACGACTCGTATGGGTTTCACCAACTGACCTAGACCCACACAACTAGCTCTAGAGTAATTTATCTTAAATATGCGCCTTTCTGTGAAATCACACAGAGTTCACAAGTATTAGTTGCACATGAAACTACGAACCTGAGACTGCAAATCAAACACTCGTGTATAACGAACTGATGTCGTTACCTGCGAAGTACACTGCCATAATCACGTTCAAATGCGGAGTGGTTAGTTTTATTAGGTATGAACGATACATTAACTTTCTTCAATTTCATCCATTTTGTAACATTTAAGTTGGTCTACTAACGTGAAGTGCGGACGGCATCCTAAAATGCTTCTATCGGAGACAGCTGTACATCCGGATTTAGTGGCAAGCCTGTCAAGCTGAAACACTGTTGAGGAATTATTTGGTTCACAAACATACCGGTGTTCTTGAATTTTATTACTTCTCAACTCACAGGCAGACAATTCGAGCACATACAATCAATCTTTATAAACGGCGCATTCCTCGAAAAGTCAAAAAATATTACATTTGAGAACGTGCTACTTTAATGGTCAGTGTCTTCATGGTTGTAAATGGATTGTATACATTTTTTCAAAATACCGGGACCAAAAATACTTTTATTTAACAACGCTTTACCTTAATAATAGAGCTTTTTTGAAACGGTAGAACGACTGAAAAATGTCTGTCTTAAAATAGCCGAACAGTTTATGTCAGCGATTTTTCTCGTGATGGCCCCATTCGTGCTACTAAGGCACTAATCGATCATCAGGTTTATGTCATTAGAACACAGTGTCTGACCAAAACAGAATCTGCGTTCACCTGCCAGCGGAAACTTAATGCGATCGCGACAGTCACGTTAGGGTTGGACAAAGACGCTCAAAGGAAAGACTAAACTTGTAAATATATGATGGAACTGTGCGGTGGACACAATGAATATGCTCATTCGCGATCCAAATAAGTTAGTACCTTTGAGACACAGGCTTTGGAATGAGAACTGAAAATCCCAGACCATACGAATTGTTTACAATCTGTAATAGGCTATATTAGACCTTGCATGGCAAAAGTATGCGCCATATTTTGGTCGTATGCTGAGGCGCACCTAAAAGTCCGCGAGAAATAAATTCAACAATTTCAATACTTATACACTTGGATTGCTTACAAATTCCACCTATGAGCTGGACAATAAAATCTCCAAATCGACTTCCAAAATCCTGCATGTTCCGAATACTTAAACACATTTAGTAGGCAGCACAGTCTACGAGAATTTCTCGAACAAAACTTACCTTCATTCGGCATGAACCTTGCGGATAGAAACAGAGCAGGTTTCATCTTGTTGAATTTCTGGGCCATCTAACCAATACTGCACGTTGGTTAGCAGGTTTCAACCGCTAATCGGTGTTCTCCAGCGCAACTCACCTATGGGATTGGCTTGCTTGGCCGTTCACTGGCCAATTAGATTTCACGGTCTACGTTGACTCAGCGGATCACTTACGTCGCTTCCAGCAACAACCACTATTGATTCACCTTTGTGGTGGAGACTGACAGTGACAGCGAAATTTAGTTCAAATTGGGATTTTCTAACCAAATAAACCGTCTGTGAAATGCAGAAGTTGACAACAAGTTTACCCTGAAGTTCTCTTGCAATTCCAGTTACAACATGCTACAGTAACAACCTTCGAAACTGTCACCTAACGATTAACAAACTCTTGAAATCATCAGCTATACCTTTGCACTATAGCTAGGTGACAGAGGTACGAATCGAACCACCGGCATCGATAGCACGGTGCGTAATCTAAAGAGCAGGACCAGGCGCTCTTTAAACAACAGTATCTGGATTAATACAAATAACCAACTTCAAGTAGAGTTGCAATCATCCAGGCATTTTGTAAGTGGTTGAAAGAGCCTGCACATTGATTTATGTCCAATCTACGGAAACAAGGCGGGCAGTTATGAGACCTAGTTACTATGAGTTGTGTTTCACGTTGACTGATGCAGCAGAGAACTAAAAGCATCAGTTTTCCTTTCTTAAGTTTACATTCCGAAGCATGTTTTGTAACCAGTGCTCCTTCAGGTCAATTGTGACAATACGACGTGTTTTTATCAAGGTTGAAAGGTCTATATTTACAAATTTATCAAGTACATTAGCAATTGCAACCAGAAGGTATTCATGCATCTCAGGTATAGCCCACTTTCACCGCGAACCTGTGGAAATAAAGCTAAGACTTGTCGAAACATGCTCCCGTTATGAAAACTTATGCCATAACTGCCTTTCTGTAAGTCTAAACATCTATCTGACTTAAAAAGTTTGAGTTAGCAATAGATAGGCGAAAGGCACTAACTTGTGGTAAATAACATAAAGCAGTCAATTAGGGGCTTACCATGTTTTTCGTGCGGTTGTGTTGGTTATTCAATTCTGATCTTATTAACGCCACCAAAATATTAATTTACTTTAAAACGCCACCTTTGTAATAGCGTCACACTAGCTATTCGTCGCTTAACTAACCTTCACTCGTAGGTGTGATCTAGGTGGTCATGTGATACACATCAGGCAGTTTAGCCTCAGAGTTTTGTGTAGCCCATATCACTGAAAATCTTCCAAGAAAGTTTGTTTTGTCACTGATCGATAATCGGTTTCTAATGCTTAGAAATATCGGCTTGCCCCAACAGGTAGCTTCAATTTTCACCTCACTAACTGCACCCACGCACAGAGATACTTACCATATAGTGTGCCAAGGGAAGGATTACCGTACGCGTGTGCGGTAGAGGTGTCAATATGTGATCATATGATTAAGTAGGGCTAGATCACGTATGGTGAGCCAGCCGCTAATTGCCCAAATGTATGGTGACTTTGTTCGTGCGTTAAATGGGAAATGAGGGACACGTTATAAAGTGCTGTTCTATAAGCTCCTATACTTTAAACCCGTGTGCTACAGATAAATGCACAGAGTGAGCCTAGTGCTTATGAAGTGGAACAATTTGGAGAGTCTGACTTCCGACAGATGTTACGTTTGGGGTAGTTGATTGTTCATCCTTCCTTGCTATTCTGTATGACTCTCCGAATCTGAATTGCTCCGTTCTTTACAGCGTAGGTAGTAGCGATGTGCAGGTACGGTAACGATTCAGAATGGCATGTAAGCTCCGTCGTAAGAGAGCTTTTAATGCGTACGTACACTAAATGAACGATTTCCCAGGTATACACAATGAACACCAGATGCGAAATGAGAATACAGATAACTGCTGGAGACCGAACGTTTATTATCCGATAATTACAATAGGTCTCAGTCTGCTCTGAACGACACCGGTACGCAAAGGTAGCTAGGGTGATTGAGGATCAGACCGTCGAGCGCGCGAGCACGTTGGAATTGCTTTTATATGGCACCACTGGCACGCATATGCCGACAAGCATGCAAACAAACAAACGAGATGACATGCACCAAGCGGACGGCAGATAAAGCTCCAAAGTTGCAAACTGCGTTTTTAGTGGAGTTTTGCAGTAGTTCATGCAATGTATACTTAGTAGAATCTCACGAGTTAACATAATACCATTATCTAGAACTTCATTCCTCCTGGCTCTAGCTGGATTTGCGGTTGTCATTTCTGCACATACACTTGATCGTAACTTGGATAATAGTAATTCATATGAGGTTGACTTCATCCTACTCTTCGGTTCACCATTGACCGCGTGTTGTGTTATCTAACTTAAAAAATATACAGACAGTATTCAACAAACGTCTGTTTTAAATGGATGCATGAGCAGTTTAACATAAAGTGCTATGGTTGTGACCAACGTAGTCAACGTTTGGTGGGGCGATAGCAAACGAAGCCAACTTTTTAATATTGTTGAAAGTATCAAGTAAAAAACAAAAGCAATAATTTTTGAGGGATTGTTGTCGCTGTTCAGTATTCGGATGCGCAGATGTTTGGTGCCGTTTTAACTCAGGATAAGAAATAGCTCATTTAACATCGAGTTTAATCATCCTTTGTGTTGATAAATTCCACTAACTTCTTTCAGCATACCCGTGGGTAGAACTGTCAAAACTAACTATCGGTGTCACTTTCAGCCTTTAAACGTATGTTTTTGGAGCCCTCCTACGCTGGAAACATGTTTCATTGCTTTATAATCAGGTCAGACCAGATTTACTTATTATAACTCAAACCAGGGAGCTGGGGCAATCAGGATAGCATCCGAAAAGGAACCGTACTGTCAGAAAGGCGAACCGATATAATCGTATACCCAGTTTTTTCCATTTTAAAATATCGTTTGATCCTTGAAATTATTGAGAGCATCTCCTCGGTTGTTATCTTCTCAATAAAAAGCAAGGGTTCTTTCGTTTTTGCGAAATCACTCAATTTTCTGACAGCCTTTAACCTCATCAAAACGTCGCCAAAAAATGAGAGAAACTGTGCATTCAATAAGTGAAGTTCATTTTTATCAATCCGTATGGTGGGTGAACCAGAATATGTTAATTATATCCCATTATTCGAGCACTAACCTAAGACTCCTTTTTTCGTTCCAATTAGAAATGTCATGAAACTCTCAGCAGCAGCCTTGTGAAGGATTGTATCGTAAATTAACATAATTTTTGCCTAATTTAAGACGGTCTCGACTGTATGCCAGCGAATTTGTAGGCAACATTTTGCGAAAAAATACGTCTGTTGTATAGCACAGTCAGTACTATCTTTCGACGACCTCGAATATAAATGGTGCAGTTCACCACTTCCGCTTCAAATTCTTACTAATTCACTAGGGCTTTTAACCATCCCTGTAAGGCCGTACTACATTCCTTATGTGTTCGTCCGATACTTCCTTCTTGCCGTCCAAGATAATGTTAACAGAGATATCATATGATTAGCGGACCCCAGCTGAGCAGTACTCGTGATGGCTGTCAAAATGTCGATCCAGAATTGCGTTTTAGTAATTATTTTATGTAATTCGATCAGATATTGTGGAGTTTGGAACGTTCTTGACAGTTCATCAAACCGGATTGAGCGAGCGGAAACTGTGCCTTTTGAGCAGCCGAAAGCGGAACGTTTTCAGTATTTTCACAAAAATTACTACTCTCGGTATTTCAGATACAATATCAATCACAAATGATCTCAGATGTTGCATTCCGATGAGTCCTTCGATTGACCAACTGCGAAAGAAAGCATTAGACTCGAGTTTTGCATTTATGAGAACTCGCCCTAGCCAAAATCGAACCTTGTACTCCGATGATTTGCTTGTGAGACTACTATTAAGCTATTAAGCCCAATGTGCATCACCAAAAGGCTCAACCACAGCCTTGTGTGAATGGTGTGTGGCTTGACCGATCATTTCAAACGAAGAACACACAGAATTTTCCTGTTTGATCCAGTCAATAACCCTGTGACTGGAACTCCGCAGTTAGGTCGACGTTACTTTTCTCAATGAATCAACTGAGCATAGTTTGAATACTTTATGCGAGTGAAACTCGTGCCTAGTGCCTTCTTTCTGAGTCCGTTACCCGAAAGACTTAACTAAATGCAAAGGCTGTAGTCAAGCGTTGGTGGAGTTCAATCTAGAATAGTCTAAATTCCCGAACGTCTACTGATGACTCGATATTTGATGGACTACTTTCTCTACGTGTCATAAATTTGACTCCGTTCGTTGTAGCTCTACCAAAGTTTAACGACATACTTTATGCAAAACCGCGTCAACTTACGTTAGACGCCAATAACGACCAACTTTTTCTGACAGTTGTTCGTGCGCTTTACACTGAATGTTTGCATGGTGTGTGAAAAATTCTCTTTCGCTGACTTTAGCGAAAAAAAGTTTGCTAAATACTTTACCAAAACAGCTTCATAACTTATTGCCATGATTGACACCCACCGATTTTTGCCAAGCTGTAATCGACTGTCATCGTTAGAATAATCCCTATTCAAAGATGATTTTCGCCTTACTAGAAGCAGTGTATACGTTTAAAAGGTTAACATGAAGTTTCAGTGTTCGGCCAAGGAATTGTAAACGCAGATTCACGAACGTTTACTGTCTTGACGACAACTCTTCTTACATGCAACTTTTCAGTAAGCAACCGCTACTGCTTTTGTGTACTGCACAAGGATGCTTGACACCCTGACCTAAGATCATTAAACCACGGTTCTTCATCAAGCAGAAAAGGAACGAATCAACGAAAATGACGAGAAGCTCAGACATCGTGACCATTATGTTCAGTCAATCAATGTCAGTTAGCGTGCACGGAGAAAAACATCAGAGCAGATCAAACGACAGAGTCTAGTAACTGCCGAAGCGATAAGAATTAGGTTATGTGAACTCGAATTGTGATGGCCGAAAACGTCGCCTTGAATTCAAATTAGCGCATCTTCATTGTTGATGCTTCGAATAACGGACGTCTTCGAGCCACAAAATACCACTATAGATCAACGCCTAATTGGCTTTCACAGTCCTAACAACCGTTAGTTAATGTGGAACGTTGCTTAAAATTTGTTTGCTCACCCTTTCTTCCTACTACTAATATTAATCGTCTTACTGCTTTGTGGCTGCGTAAAAGCTTGTTGAATAGAGCCCGAACACCATTGTCTAACACTCCTTCTTTTGATTCCTGACCTATTATACGTTTTCAGATCAGTTACAGACGCAGTGACAGAAGTAAACTTCAGTTTGTTTGGTTATAAGACAGCTATATTTTATAGTTGTTTTATTTCTCCGTTTAATAATATTCGTTCGTTAATTATCCCTTACTCTGCTAAAACTCTCCGACCTTCGCGATTATCCTTGTGTTGCGTGCATTATCTGTCATGTTCCACAAGTGAAATGTCCTATTTCGCTTACTTAATATCCCTGTTTGTTCGGAGTTACGCTTAGACAAAAAATGGTTGGCTGCCTCAGTTGGCGCCCTCAGTCTCATCCCTGCCTTGATGTAACTACCACTGGATAGGACTGTGGCTTACTCAAGTATTCGTCATCCAATTTACCACCGGGATCGGCACAGGTATCGCTACTTCACATCACACAAAGTTGAATAGTACAGTCGTATAGATGAAGTGTTGGGTTGAACGGTCGAACGGCTAGAGCGGTTTCTTCAAACGACTGTGCAGATGAGTGACTGTAGGCACACACGACGAAGCAACCGAGATCACAAAACACCACATGAATGAATCAACTTAAAAAGTCAGTACCAACAGGCAAACTCAGTAGTATAGGCGTTCATACTTACGTTCTTCTGGACGACATGCTTACTGAACGCAGGAATGACGCTATCTCAGATATAGCATCTACGCTTAGCATCCAGACCTCTAGACAAAATGTTAAAGAGGACAACAAAAATCAACGATATGTTGGTTCTCACTGCATGTTATCACGAATGCACTGAACTCCGTAACTGTTCGGAGAAACTCGTTTTGAATGACAAATAGATTTATTGATTGCTGGAGTGGATACCTGATGTTCCAACGGTGTCTTTAAATCACTTACAGCTACAGATCAAAGCATACTTCGAGAAAAACTTATCTATCGTGATCACCGTCAGGTACGTGAAGGGTCGCTGTATCACCACTATAAAATTGTGACACCTTCTTTTCAACATGAATACGAACGATGGCAAGGACATAAGGAAACAATTAGTCTTCCGATTATTGGACCACCTTGAATAAAAGTATGCCATTTACTGAATAGGTCAGGCCAAATCTAACCTGCTCTGCCTTAACACAGTCGGCTTATCATGTAAAGGTATAGGAATGTTTAATGCGGTGACGAACGGCAAGAACTGAAGAGCTTAGTCGATTGGATGGGTGGCTGAAAGTTAAACGGCACACCACCACCAACTCTGAAGGGGCTCAGACAGCAGTGAGGATTGCAAACAGTTGTTCAGAAGATGTATATGGAGCTGCTAGGTCTTATACCACACCCACTTATGTTCAGTCACATTGAAGGTGTTTTAAACATCGCAAGTGACCATGTCAACCAACATCTACGAATGACATTTATTTGGTGGTTCGATTTGTACGATGAGTCAGCACGAATGAGGAAGGCATAAGACTGAAGGTTTGGTGATGGCGAAGATGGCTTAGGTCTGTATTGGTCACCACTGTCAGCCTATTGCACGTTGTTCATGCCTTGACTATGTAAGTGCACAAACGTGGAATGTCACAAAATCCATCAACAGTCACGAACGTACGCTTAGAACACTCACATTTTTATTGGTTTTGTTGAGTTTTTGCTCGAAAGATGGATCGTAGTTTGTACAGCTACCTCGATGTAACTTTGCACGACAAGATCCCGTTCTGTGCAAAATAGATCGTACTAGGATACTCGTTCTAGTGTGTTGCGGCGCTCAGATAATCTTAAGTATGCTGTCGTTCTTTTGTAGTAAAAGAGATTTTGTCCCAGTAATCGATAAGAATCCACTCAGGAAACTTTAAAACCGCGAACAGTTCAAATCATACAAGAAAATCAGCCACCTTTAAGCGTTGTGTACTTTCACATCACGATTTGCTTGATTTGATTTGATACTGTTGGCATGAAATCTAACTGCTTTACTGAAACGAATGCCGGGTGAGATTTCTACGGTTGCAAGAACATGTCCCAGCCTCGGACAATGATTCTACAAGCCACTCATATAACATTCACAGCACGTGATGTTTGTCTATTATGTTATCGTTAGGTACACATATTTCAGATTGTTGCAAAGGCTCTGCAATAAAGTGGTTATGACGTTCTTCAAAACAGTAAATGCAGATTAGTTTCAGAAGCTTGACTTCGCCATCTGCCTCTCTTCAAAACACACCGTTCGCACATCGAGGGTCCATGCAGACATCCGAAACAATAGGAGAACGTCGAAGTAAATTTTCTGTCATTTCCGCCGAAACACCCTTAAGTTTCGATCACACTTCTGCGTTCTTCATTCTCATTCTTGCAGGTGACGACGTCCATTCTGATATATGAACTGTTTCGAAACTTGGTAGAAGCAGCATTCACAATGAATTGTGTGTGGCCAGTAAAACTCAGCGCGAAAACCGTCATCGGCAAAAGGGGAGTCGACCAACGCCAGGCAATCCGATATGCAATTGGCTGCCGTGTTGTCTTCATTTGTAACGGTCTGGAAGTTATATCAACAAGTTGTTTGGACGTGTGTCGGAGTTAAGCAGCCGAACAATTCGCATCAGTGCTAGTGTTGTGAATCAAGAACACGGATGGCGCAAGGGTTATTTATTCAGGGCAGCAACACATGGGTTATGCGTTTAAACATGATAACAAACAGAATCACTCACCTGCGTACGGTACTGAACCCAGAACCTCACGGTTGCTACAAACGCCAATGCTCAGTTCTTCTACGTTCCTTCGCGTACCAAGAACCATTTCATGCGATGTTGCACTCTGATGTTTCTACTCGTATTTTTCCTGCGGCTACTTCAATGCCAAACTCAATGCTCTGGCCCCACTACTGAATGGCAGTGGTGTAAGCAGTATATTGCAAACGCCTCTCCTCACTACACCAGAAAGTACAATAACAACCTGACCATTCAAACCCAACATGGTTGTAGTCCAGCAGTAACCGCTGTTTATTTCTGTGTTTTTTTCCAAATAACATAAAATTGTTTTCCGCGAACAAGGCTTTCATTCTCTTGATTTTTGACGCTTTAGTCACATAGGCCAAGCATAACCACAAGGGATACTACTCTACTTGGGCATTTAGTTAGGCACTGTTACTCACGTAGTCTTCATAATAAATGTTTCCGGTTTCCTTCATCAAGGAAATGAGTCCATCGCTATAGAACTGGAACTTAACAAATATTTCGTAGTTTCCAGTATAAAATATTTTACTTTCAAATCTTTCGTGATCGAGGTAGCCAAGTTTGGTACGGGTATCTAAACAGGTAGGACACTTCCTTTTTCAACCTTCTTCCGGCTGGGGACCTTACGTTTTTGCCTGTGGATAGTGTGAAATGCCGCATAGACTTTTTGCCATTCGAGTTTATAATTCGAATGGTACGGACTGGTGTTATTTTTGGACGTCTTAAAAGGCCTGTCTGGAATAACAACGGCCTCAAGGTGGACAAAAGGCTGCTGTCAATGGTGCAGTCTGGACTGTTGTACGGCAGTGAAAATTGGGAAAAGTATCAGAATAGTGTGCGGTGTCTGAGCCGCTTCCACTTAGGATGTCTATAACGCATCTCAGGTGTGCGCTGGTTAGACATGGTTTCGTACACTGAATGAGTATATTGACGCGAATGTTACCAGGAAATGAATAACACCAGCAGAATGAAGAATATATGACAAGTAAATAACAGTACACCGAATGTACCTGAATAACAAAACCGTATGACAAAACATTAGAGTTTATCAACATCCAGTAGGCACTGTGAAAATAATTTTGATTGGTACGAATTCCCGATCGAGACAGTGGAAGCTTGCAGGGTATGACAGTCCGATGGGTTGATATGAGAATTATCCTTGACTTCTGATTCGTTTGCTGGACAAGGCTGTGCAAGTCTTGGAGTTGAATGTCCTCATCGTAGGACCGCGTATTGTTTAACTCGCGTGATGGTGTCAAGACAAGATGTGGTGTTCAGCATGCTGTGCATTAGTGAATACCCATTTCTCATTATACGTCGCATAGAAGTGTATGATAAAACCTGAGTAGTTATTGTGGCAGTGTTCGTGGCCATAAGCTATGTCAAACAATGAACTAGGTAGTGCATGGTTGGCACCGACACCAGCATTGTTGACAGAATTGGGAGTGCTAATCATGCCGGACATTCTTTGCCAGGCGTTTCGTCAAGCGGTCCCTGTCAGACGTTGTACTGGAATTTAAGTGAATAAACATGACTGTTTTTATGGTTCACGTTTGAAAAATGGGCCAGAAGGATATCAGTATTTGGACACTTCACACGTTGGATACGAAGTTAGAAAGGTAGCTGACCTAATTACATACACATGCTCAACGTGTTAATTAGGGCGTGTGTACGGACGAACACACTGGAGGTGTGTTGATGGGTTTATTATGATGTTCCGGTTGGCCGAACAACGATTCGTCAATTTCGAATGAAGTCACTCGAACCCTCACAGTTTTGACGAGCAAACATGAATGGGACTGAGCCATTCGTGAGACGTAATCTGCTCCGTTGACGTCAATAAGATTGCTGACGAATGGACTCCGAAACAGTTGCTATTTTGGCAGCTGCCATATCATGATATTGTCCGAATAATTCTTTCTTGCAGTAATATGGATCTCAGATCATGGGAGAACGCAACCGTGAACCGGACCGGCTTCCAAGGGTTCAATGAACAACAGTTCAGGCGAGCAGTTACGAAATAAATTGTAGGCGTCATAGGCCGCTGTGACATTCCCACAAGGCATTGTGAGAAATGCAGCCATGAATGTGCTGGCCCACGGGGACTGGTTGGTCACCAACGTACTCACACCAAACGATCAAGGGGAAACGGGAAATGCATTATGCACACACGTAATCTAACGCATTTGTGTGCATATATATATATATATATATATATATATGGTTTCAATCGTACCAACCAGCTGCCTCCATCATCTGGTAAATCACTCACCCCCTCTTTAGAAACTTTGGTCACGTTGTTTTACCGCTCTTTCTCTTGTTCGATTACGCTTATGAACTGTGTGATGAAGGCCTCACTTAGTTTTCCAATCCTAATTTAAACCCTTGCTTGCCCTCTGTGTCCAATTAGACTGTAGCAAAATATACTTTTGTAATGAAAATCTCCTCGCCTTATATTTTCAGTATCCTTCATGCTAGCTTGGAACTTTTCATTGGAGCCCTCTGTTTTTGATTGTGAGAGATAAGGTTTCATTTTTATACCAGCCTACCATTTGGTTAACTGGAATCGATCGGCCAGGTTTTAAACGCCTCCACCCACACGTTTTCTGGTCTCATTTCTTCCGGTTTACATTGGGTACGGTGTGTGTTTGCACCAAACCCTAGTCAGTTGTGGTGACGTGTTTCCGCAAGGTGCCCTTGGCCTTAGCCATTTTGACAGGCTAATCTGGAAAATGATATCAAAAACCGGGCTACATGGTTGCGGAAATCAATAAACTGATTCAGTTTCATCCCAGGGTCAATTTCATATCGAATTTTAATTAGCTCTCCAGCAGACCATCGAAATAAACGTTGCTTTCAGTGCCACTGTTTTGAAGAGAACGAAAGAATAGGAGGCGGACAAAGTCAATGTTTCCCGTCTAATTTGTTAGTAAGTGATCGTGTCATCAATAGTGATGATCACCATTTTAAAATGGTCTGTCAGTAGCGGAAAAGGCAAACTTATCTTACGGAACTCGTTTCCATAACAAAAAGATCTAAAAAGGCACAAAAATCTTAATACCTCCCAAAAAGAGTCAATGGGTTTATGTGAATGATCAAATAGGCTTGAATATTGGAAGGTCATACCAAATTCGGCAAGCATCAGTGTTTTATATACAATTAACCTACGTTTTGACAAGTTGTTTTTATCCACAGTTATCTTGTGAAAACGATCGATGTCGGGAAAACAGTCTAATTCTACACGAGTTTCAATACAGTCTGTAAAAGTTTTCGCATATATTTTAAACGGGTGACATATTTGAAAACAAAGCAGATGGTATCCAATATATGTGAAAGATTAGAAAGATTTCGCCAGAAAATCTATTATAAGCTATCAAAGTGTTCTAAAGAAAGAAATGAATTAGTTCATCGGGACAAATTTTATGCAGTCTAGCTGGACACTACAGGGCAACGTAAAACATTAACACTAGGGAGAATACAGACAGAACACAACGGATAAACGACATAACATATAACAACAAATTCAATAATGAACTAGATGTCCAAGTAAAGGTATGACGTTAAACGTTAGGCGAAGAAACTGAGTAAACGTATTATAGATAATACTTGATTGTTCACTGGACATTTTTTAGAGGCGCCTATACAACCAGTCGAATTGTATCTTCGGTATGAGACAAAGGAACATCAAAATAGTACGGCTATCGAGTGACTACGTTTAATTCGGTAGGTCTGTACCATGCTTGTTGAAAAATAAGCCAGATGGTTTTTAGTCGAAGCTGAAGGGTGAAGTTAGTTAACCGCAACTGTGCAAAAGGTAGCTGTTGAGAACAACTGAATATAATGAAAGTGAAGCGCCTTAAAATAATACGTTGTAATCATACTAATGAGGAAATCGGTTGCCCTAAACGAGAAAAGCCGTTATGATCAGCATCTTGTTTCTCCACACCCAATTGAGTCGACAGGTTATGTAATACAGTAAGAATTAAAGTAAAGTGACAATTACGGATTCATTATTATGCACTTATAAAGTCACGAGTTGATGGAGAAAACAGAAAGACCTTTTTCTATAATTATTTATCGCTTAAGGTAAAGTAGAAGAGAAAGAAAGATCTTTGAAGGAAACTACCGAACATTTAACCCTGTTACTTGACGGCTACTCTCAGGGTGAAACCCCCAAGAAGAAATACGCGTATCCAAGCCTTATCTGGAAGGTATAGAACTACCAAAATGTCGTATGTGTCTACTGGAATAAGGAGTCGATGTTTTCGCCGAAAAAGTTAAAAGAGGACAATATGGCCATTTGTCAATCAGACCGAGCAGTCCTGCGCATAAAAACCGGACTGCGAAAATTTGGAATTACTGATATAAATGTCAAACCTGTACCCGAATGTCATGAAACGCACCAAGTATTTACTTCCTACAAATGATAACAGTGATGAGGTGTCAAACATTTGGGTGAATTCTAGCTAAACATTACTTAAATCTGACCGCAGCTTTTGCATTCATATAGACTCTGTGACTAGCCTGTTTCGAAAATAACCACTAGACTCGAGCTTCGCTCTTTTCAGAGCTCATCAGTAGTGCATATCCTTAACACGGCCGGGACTGTGGTTAACAGGACAGTATGTTTGCTGACGAGGTGACCGGGCAACCAGATCATTACTTGCCAGCGAATGAGGTTTGCCACTAAGATATGTTAATTCGGTCTTGACTAATGTCTGATATTAGGTTCTATTGAAAATATATTGTGTGTAGAGGAACCAGGATTTTTATGTGATTGATTGTGAGTGTAAGGATAAACGTTTGTATAATCTGAAACATGCAAATCTGACAACCTCGGTTCTAGTGGTTGCTGATCCAATTACTGAGGACTGCAAGCTACCCATATAACACGCTTTCCTAGTGCGCTTCATACCTACGACAATCCCATCAAACCTTAACTAAGTTAGTCTTATGATTTATATATTTGGGCAGTCAGTACTACAAAAAAGGTGTGGTTGTAAAGTAACACGGAAATGATTAATTCATTTTAGTACTTGATCATCAAACAGTTTACTTATTCGTCAAAGTAATAAAAGTTGAAAACAGACCGACAGCAGTCACCATTGAAGAGAAAAACAAACATTCGCCGCAGTTAGTAGACCGACACTCCCAGGAATAAACCTCCAAGAAGAAAACTTTCGTCTAGAAGCCACTTTTATGCAACACAAATGTTCTTCCACGAAAGAAAAAATCCTGCATGACTACGGAGAACATTTTTGACGTTTGAAATAGGTTAAGTTAACCAAATAAGAGAAAGTTGGGTCAATTTTGAAAAACATATGGCCAGAGTATCTAAGGAAGGATCAATAAAACGAATAAATCAGCTCCTTGGCAAACAGCTCACATTCCTCTATCAAGTACTAAACCGATCTATGTATGATTATCCTACCTTATCGGAGTTATTCTGTAACCAATCCAAAATAACGCACACCAAATGAGCCTCGGGTATGTAAGTGATGTCTTTGTGGAGTGTCAGTTTTTACTTGACATCAAGGGATTCATTTCAGAACACAGGTTGCTGGCTAACTGATTTAAATGACGCGGCTGCACTGAGAACTGATGCCGTCGTAAACGAAACGGGGCAAACTAAAATAGCTTGCAGCTCCCCCAAACAACTAGCAACTTAATTGAACCCACTAAGATGTGGCCCACCTCCCTCTAGGGTCTTCAGTAGTGTAGTCCCCAGCACGTACAATATTATTCCTCAACCAAACGAGTGGCCCAAGATTTTAGCTCTCATGTAGAATTTTTCAAACTAACTTGTCCAGGTATAACTTCCATGTGTATCGATGTCGATCTGACAAATCTCGAGAGGGTTCACATGGTTTGAACGGTGAACAGATTCGCTTACATTCTCCCATCGGACTGTCCGGTTGTCATAGCGATGTGTTGAGGCCGTTCAATAGCCCGATTCGGCTATGCGGTCAATTCATTGTGTAAGCCTCTTTGGTTTTGATTCAGAACTTTTGTATCTGTGTCCACAATTACGGGACTGACCGTATACATAGACAGTCCAATATCCTCGTGTTGTGACCGCAAAAGACGATTGGCCTGAGAATTCGTTCATCGCGCAAACTCCCGTATAGGTCATATCAAAAATCAAACCACAAACGCGTACACTCATTTGCACGTTAGACATGCATTCACATACATAATTGTCATTCGCCTTGGTAGAACTGTCGTAGTGCGTATACACTATTCCGATATTCTCTTCTTGTCCGTCGTCTTTCTGGCGTTCGGAGCTTGCCCTTTTAATCCTGAATGTCGCCTGTGGGTAATATACTACTTGTGAATAGTATACTACTCACAACGGAATTGCCTGTCATACAGCACTTTCATTTCACCGCGTTGCACAGTGGCATACACTGGCAGGTTTAGTACCGATTATTTTCGTGTATTTCAGCCACAATATTATTTGAGTATTTATATTTCTCACCTCGACATGTGATCAATTATATTTAGATTATAACAGTGTAATCGTCACAACATGCACTTTTTCAGATTTATTCGGTGGTTCACTTTTTTCAAAAGGTATGCATCACTCAAACTTATTGAAAGTAGTGTTATTGAGGCGTTACTGATACTCATGAAACCCACATCCGTTTCGGCTTTTGATAAAACTTTGTCTCATTCACTCTATTGCCTCGAAAAGAAACACATCTGCCAATGCAAAACGCTGTTTTTCGTTAGAGTATTATAAAAGCGAACTTCCATAAAAACGGAGTATTATATGCTGCCTTTTTACAGAAACACAAAAGGCAGCTTTACTTTAAGTGACAGGTAGCCTACTATTTCCTCCGACAGTTCAAATTATTAAGCATTGACTGTTCTGTAAATTGGAAATTAGTTCTTATCAATCGGTAGTTGCAGTTTTTGGTGCCGTTTCGTTCCCGGCATAGACGTAACCCGGCCGTGGGAGGAATGTGCACTATTGGCGAGCCTTAACGAAAGCGAAACTCGAGGTTGGTGCCTACTTTTGGAAGAAACTGGCTGGAAAGTTTACCTTAAAGTAAACTCACCTCCGACTACTCACAGCATTCTTACTGACACAAGTTAAACGTTGCTCATGGTTGATCGCAGCTGACCGTTACATACAAACGAATGTGACTGAATGCTTACGTACGATAATTTGGTTATGCCTAAGGTGAGGTCAGTGGTGCAATGTTCAATCCGGTCACCTCATGACGGTGTGACCGGAGTTCTGGTCTCAACCGTGACAAGGATATGCACGACTGACAAGCTCTAACAATAACGGAACTCAAGACTAGTGCTTCTTTCAAAATGAGTTGACTAAAATGTCCGGAGAACTGCGACAGCTATGGTGACTCGTGGGTGATGTTGAACTTAAATAAAACTAAAATCCCCTGCAAATTGCCAGGTTCCTCTTTGATAAAATAAATGGGTTAACAGCATTCATTATTTAACGTGTCGGTTATGGTTCGTAGCATTACGTACTATTTGGTAAATTAGTGTTGCCCCTATTTCAATTTTAACTGCATTCCACTGAGTACGTTTACAACCGACCCGCGTTTGTATTAGCGGTTACTCTTAAAAAACTGACTTTAAGGGTGCATTATAAAATGATGTACAATTATCGGACTGCCTCATCCATTATGTAAAATTGCCAAATTATAACGAATTGCATAGCACGGGATTGTAGTGTTATGCGCGTAAGCCGTTCAGCGTTGAGGTATGTAAGATATATTCGCGACCTATTAAGTTTCTATCTCACGCTTGTTTATCACCTCTGCTCCTGTAAGTATTTTATGAAGACTCTCATCTGAGTTTGTTCGTTGATGAAGTATATACCATGAGCACATATTCAGGCCAGGATGACTAACATAAATTTGGGTTATCAATATACACATAAAATTTAGCTCGGTTCTTATCCATAAATTGTTGACACCAACGAATTATACGCAAACTAACTGGCAGTGCAATCTGCAAGTTTACTCTCAACGTTTGTAGAAATCGTTTGCAGCTAATAGAGTACAGAATATTCAGCACAGTATTTCCATATAAGACTATTATGACATGTATACTGTTTGATCTTCAGGTTACATATCTAACAGTCGGGCCTCATTAGGCCCCGGGAATATAGTCAGTAAATTTCTCTCGCGTGTTACATTGATATGAAGCCACTCTTTGCAGCGAAAGTTGCACACCGATGCATTCACTATATGTAAGTTACTTTTTCAATTGCACATGTATTCATACATTTCTTAAACTTCACTAATGACTGTTTATTAATGGCGTCTTAAGCACATATTATGTAATTTAATGTTCGCACATTAATGAGGAACTGACCTGATTAATTTTTGATGACACGCGTTAACTGTTGTAAAAAGATCTAGTAATATTGTTATTTTTTCTGTTTCAGGAGGTTATCCTGAATTTGACGAAATGCTGATGTAACTTAACACTGATATGTTTGAAACTGGGCAAAACTTGCGTATAACCAATCGTTGGTTTAACTTAGTTTTCTCAGCATCCAATTTCCTGAACAAGATCAATTTAGCTTTGAGATCAACTCAGGGTTGTTGCCCTTACGCATATAATAAGGCTTTAATTTTGGGGAGTAAGTGTTCGCTGCTGGGGTGCAAACACTCTTTATCTGAGTGTTCACGTATGATTAGTCAGTATTTAGCGATGTGGTCGCCTCATTAATGATGTCACATTTCTAAACACATACGACTCTTGAAAAATACTGTGTAGCGAACAAGCTCGTTTTCAGTGATTCATCATCAGGCTAAATACATCACATTTATATCACGAATTTTACATACGACTCTCATAAATAACAAAGGGTTCATATCCATGTTTCTTAACGACTTCAGGTTCTCTGATATTACCGCACGCTGTTATATCACGTAGTTCGAACTATCTTCTGAACATAAGTGCGATTTCCATCTCGTTTTAACCACTGCTTCGGTTAGGGTAGTTATAGGGCTGACTCACTAGAAACATTTCCAGAAGCACATCTGAAGTCAAATGACGCAGACAAAAAATCAACTTGTCGTTCGATTTGTAGGACATCACCAGTGACAAATCTCTGCTCAAATTGGATCACATCCTTGTGAATCTGTGGTGAAAATCTACTCGATTCATCGCTTATACAAACCCCAACACAGTAGAAGTTCTAACAAGGGATCAATCCAAACGTCGCATTGAAGATACTACATCAGGATTGGACGACCAGTCTCAATGTTATGCCCTCTGTTATTTGCTTATTTCTTTGTTCCGTATCGCACCAATTAACGTTCAGTTTGTGACTTTGCATGTGCTAATACGACCAGCCAATGAGTGGCTATGATTTCTTTAATACCGTTGTACATCTATAAATTTAGTTTCTTGTCTCATGAATATGAATTACTCACTTCAACTGGTACGAGGTCTCCTCCTTATTACTTGTGTGGGAGGTTTCAATCCGAGTACGATTTCTAGGGCTGTTTGAAATCCCTAATTCAGAGTATTACAGAATCACACAAGTTTACACCCACCACCGAATTCTCACATCATGCATGGCTTAATTATCGCATCTGAGCATGACGTTTAAGTGGACCGATAGCCAGTACTCCTTAAACCCCAAACTCCGGTGATCAGGCTACATCAGCCAAGTTGAAATCACTGATATACTTTAAGCTACTGAGTAATTTTTCAGTAAGTGATGCGTGACTAAGGAGTTGCTGGATGTCAGTTAAACACCACGCACATTTGACGACAACTTTCTCGTTTAGATTAAATGTTCGGTAGGTCTTTCCCACGAAGACTGAGTTGTGGTCAATATTCGCTGGTGAATAAGACTGACTAACAAGAAATTAGAGTGCAACCCACAGCATTACTAATGTGATATAAAAGGAACAAAACTCATATCCACCACTTTTCTACAAAGCTATCGTCTGAAAAACAGATCTGGATATGACAGCTCTAATCGGGCTTGAGTAGCGTTCAATTTACGTCAACAAACATTCTCAGCTGCCTATCAGAAAGCCCATTAAACTCGTTTCACACTTGTTATATGACAATGTAACATCTGTCTCAAGTATGAATGATGAGATAGGCGTTCAGTTTACTAAGGTACTGTGTAAGCTGTATGAATAACAAATCGTTTGGTAAAATGTCGGGGTGTGATAACATAAGTGCATATATCTCACACAATCCAGTGATGGTAGCTAGTAAACAGCCGTTGAACTAAAGTCAATCCCTGGGTGTCTCCCATTTAGTTACCTACTGGGGCTGTTTGATTTCAGTTCGTTAATTGCTAGACAGTTGTCTGACAGTGAGTACCGTGATACACTTGGTTGTCTTAACAGTTCACTAGAGTAGTCGACCAAAACGAAAGTGGATCACGGGACTGATAATAGAATGTCGATTTACAGGTCACCGACAGGCACACCTGCTGGACAGATGCTGCACACGACAGGCTGACTGTGATTAACTAAATGCGATTTATTGATCAAGTGCAAATGTATATTAAAAAGCTGTAAAACAAAGATACAATTTACCATCACCACCAGAAAGCAGATCATGATACCAAGACTCCCCATGTTAGTAGTACACCCCAAAATAGACAAGTGGTGAAATTGATCATACTCCACTAGCTGTATTCAGAGAGTGCAGTCGAATCCAAGCGTAACTAAAATGGCACCGTTCAATTAGTACAAGTACACCGCAGTACTTGAGTTGGCTAGTGACTTCAGGCTGCTTCAAACAATTGAATGACACTGTAACTTTTCGCATTTGACAGTTTGGCCAAATGTTACGTATTGGAACAGCCGAAGAATATTAACGAATAGCAGTTGCTAATCCATTCTGTAATTTTTATACGATAGACAGGTCTTTGCAATCAGTTCACCCGGAGATATGTGGTGGTTAGGGCTTCTGCTCTATTATTTAGTATCAACTCCATATACCAGCAGGGAGCATTTAAATAAAAAAAGAATAGACTCACAAGAATGCGTGGAAGACTACTGACGGTGTTAGACCGTTTATCTAGTTTTTAGAAAAGTTCCCAATGATATATTCAGAGCTGCTTTCGTAGTCGAATCGCTTACAAATATGGAAGAAGCACATCATGAGTATCCAGCGGAAGCAACTGTGGGTTGTCTGCCTTTGATTTTCAGTGACAGCAAGATAGTTTCAAATAATAGGGACTGTAGATTATACAGGGCTCAACACCGCTCAATATGATCTCGTACACTGATCCGTCTGGCAGGAAAATATATATGTAGGTATTTCATATATATATATATATATATATATATATATATGAAATAACAGCTGACCTTGATGACATTGCGCCCGCTACACTATTTGGGGACTGCAACTCCAGTGGATCCAGGAAAACGTGCATATCTGGATTCGCCTTCAGTTTTGAGACTTACTTAACTATGCTACATTATTTAGTTGCTAGACAGTTGTAGACGAAATATTCCAAAACTAGTGAACAATAAACTGCCACCCAGTGCTGTCTTGTGACTGCTTGACAATACCTACATATATACTTTCCTGCTAGAAGGATCAGTGTACGAGATCATATCATCTCAAAATAAGTTCTTCCAATTTGAAGCGGTAATACCCGAACTCAGATAGTTACACATACACACTTGTGTGCTCGAATGCATAAGCCTGTGAAGATGCAGCACACTGATAACGCTAACATAAGTTAACCGCAAAAGTGACTAGAAGAAAACTGAGACGTGCAACATTGTGTACTCGTTATTCTTAAAACACATCGCTCTAACCACATTTAGCAAAGCGTTCACTTTCAATTTTTTTCGTTCATCCTTGGTTGTCACCTTCGATTTCTCAACTGTATGAAAGCTCCGATCATCTGTATACGTGTTTTGGTAAGACACTCTAGACGTGTTAAACGATGTTCAAATCGGGAATGTGAGCCAGCCAACTCAATGAAAAAATACTGCGGCATAATGCCCTCTAAATCTAAGTTTACTAATACAACTCTGTCAAAGTCTTGAAGGTATGTATGGGCGCGAGTGACGAAGAAGAAGCAATGGCTGGACTAGTTAACGAAGATTTCCTTGGATTGGTTCCTAAAATTATGTTGCAAACAACCAGTAGCTCGGTTTTCAAAGGTATCACAGTAAATAAGAGTAAATTAGACATCCTGTACAAGTGCTGAACATTCATAAGATTCGGATGTAATGTGCAGATTGATGTAAGCTGGAATCTCGTGTGTACGTTTGAACCGATGTGGAACGAACTGAAGAGAAGAGTAAGGAAAATGATTTCAGTAGCAGAAAGATTGCAACCGAGAAAAATTTAACGCCAATCTGGAAAAATCTATCAGACATGCTGCCACTCCAGCATTCAGTACGCAACAGTTTACGACAGTTGCATTGAAGTTTCCGCCTGTCTTCAGTTTACCTCAGTTACTTCGACAACCGAGCTGTCCGAATACTCAGCTTGATGTCCCAAACATATGCTTCAGGTTTTTATTTGAATTTATCTACCGATGACGTCGCTACGACAAAATTCGGCTAGTTGAACTAGATCAAACATATTCAGGTCAATCGACTCGTTTGGGATTGTGAACACAAGAAGTTTCCTGTGCTGTGATAAAGTCTTCTCTAACCTGATTCTGCTAAAGTGAGACCTGCCCTTATTTATATTGGGAAGTAGACCAAATGTTGCTATTCACTTTCTATGTACTCTTGTTTCTCAAAAAGGAGCGATGTATTTTTCGAGATATTGGCGTAAATCTGGCTATCTGGTTCAATGTAAGGGTGCGGAGATGAGTTGTGCATGATCGAAATACAATCTAACTGAAACGACTCAAACGGTTCAGTGAGTAACCCAAATACCAAATTAGCCTTCGTGGCCATTACTGTACTTCACAGAGATAGGTCTGAGTCAGCTGAAGTGACCGGCTTTATTTCTCGTTCGCGTCTACTGGTACCTGGCCTTTCGTTTTTAACGAGGCGTATCCTAAATGACATAGGTGCATTACAACTGGTCCTGTTGACAGTAAACAATTGTCCGTCTTCCACCAGTATAAAAACCTCGAAGTTTTTTTACGGCTTATCACTCTGTGTTACAAAGTGAGCACCATATGTTAACATCATCAGCATATCCACAGTATTGACGGGGAAATGGCAGACTGTGAGATATCTAGCACTGCTAAGCAAAAGCAAAGATTCTGGTACGGAACCTTGTGACACGCTAGTTGCTACACGTTACCAGATGGTAAACATCTTAATTGCCTTGAGAGCAAAGCAACGCTTATGAAAGTGACCAGTTAGTTACGGTTACACCGGTTATCTAACCACGCTCATGGATTCTCATACTGATGGTCTACCCAGTGGAAGGTTCAAGAGAAATCGGAAAAGACAGCATCAATTGGTTTGTCCTCACCGACTGCTTTTGTCTATTTTATTCAAATGCATGCAGTTGTTAAGGATGAGAACATAAATAAATAAGGTACATAATGAGTAGTTGGGGATTTTGGTTTTCATACAGATTGAATATCACCCACAGTTGATCACAGCTATCACATTCCCATAGACTTTCCAGTCGGCCCCTATCAAAAAGAAGCATTAGATTCGAGTTTCGTTCTAATTAGAGCTCGTCAGCAGTGTATATCTTCGTCAATGGCGCAGTAATCAACACGGTTTCCTCTTGAAAGCGTGGCCGAGGTTCTGGTCCTGGCAGTTGCAAGGATATGCACTACTGACGAGCTCTAATTAGTGTGAAACTCGAGTCTAATGCTTCTTTTTGAAAGGGGCCAACTGGAAAGTCTGTGGGAATGCGACAGCTGTGATCAACTGTGGGTGATATTCAATCTGTACAAAAACAAAAATCCCCCACTACTTATTATGTACCTTATTTATTTGTGTTCTCATCCTTAACAACTAAATGCATTTAAAAGCAACAGTTGATCCGGATTTTTAACTATTGAGGCTTAACAGCTGTATCCTTTCTTCCCCAAATATTGACAACGAAGCTTGTAATACTTTTTCAAGCGGTTTATTAGGCTGAAGTTGATATTGTGGATTGGTTTCTTAACACTGTCACAACGAGACTGGACCTTGACGCGGTGTGACGGCTTGCGCATCTC
>JTDE01001957.1:24772-39067 GCA_014338405.1 Paragonimus skrjabini miyazakii
CTGTTATACAACACTAGTTCCTGATCGCTTCGTTATCATTTGATCTGTAGAAGCAACGCACTGGTTTGTCAATCCAATGTGCCTCTTGGCGTAATACATGTTTGTGACCGACATCTAATGCACGACGACCCAGTCAGTTGCTCCTTTTACTCATTGCTTCGATTGGTTAACCTTATGGATTCTGAAGTACCATGTGAGTTGTTCAGCTGTACATCTAAGGACCATGTTTAGGCCCCTACCTGACATCATCTGATTGATATCTCGATGTATTTGTTTGAGAGCCAACCATTATAATCTAGTTGGCAACCTGCTGAGAGAAAAGCTAACGGCACGACCGTCATGTTCAAATGAAAGACTTCTTGGTCTCGATTTATCAGTACTATCCACAAGGCACTCATTTAATCAATCAAAAAGAGGTTTATGTTTCGTTTGCACCCTCAGTGTTGAAAGTTGACGAATTACACTATGTTGCGTTATCTGTGTGTATACATTAGTCACTTTCGAACGTTTACATATTTGAAACAAGGTCACTGCCGTTCACGTCTACTTCTAGGTTTGACGTTATCATGAAGCCAACGTTCTGTTGCCATTTGTGAAATTCTGTTCATGTTCGATCCAATAATTAACCTGCGGACCACAAGCTTCCTCAGTTTGATTTGTTGGTTCGCCATTCTGGATGTCATACGTCTGGACCGCTTTGCATTTTTTTAAACTTTTCTTGAATGGGTGCTTTGCGATGGTCGATTTTTGGGCCTTTACAGCGGTGTTATTCTAAGTTTTATTGTGTGCTTGTGACTTCAGACTTGTCTTCTGTTTTTTTTCGAATAACATTCATCTTCTTGGTTATCTGCTTTTTAGGCTTATTCTTCGGAGGGCCAATTTGTGTTCACTTCCCATAAAGGGGGCGAGTACAGAATATGCGTCTCTTCCGACCCAGCCTCATGGTTGGGAAGTCGGCGGTTGGTAAGTTTTTCTTACGTGTATTTCCATGAAATTTTCTCGTAGCGGGTTCACCTTGATATCTGGACGGCTGACCATGCCATCAATTATGGAGAAGTTGCTTCACGGGACAGACTGAATGATCTGCAGCTGCGAGTACGTCAATTGTCAGAT
The DNA here is from genome assembly GCA_014338405.1 of Paragonimus skrjabini miyazakii. Taxonomy (NCBI): domain Eukaryota; kingdom Metazoa; phylum Platyhelminthes; class Trematoda; order Plagiorchiida; family Troglotrematidae; genus Paragonimus; species Paragonimus skrjabini miyazakii. The sequence goes on from JTDE01001957.1 coordinate 25,886, forward strand.
CAAGTACAGTCTATAGCGAAAGACCAGAATTATCAGCGTGTAAGTGTCTTCATTTTGAATGTGCCACCTCTAGTCTTGGGCTGTATCTTATCGTATTTCGCCCTATCTCATTTTGTCCCGTTTACGTTGTATTGCTGAGTTTGGAGGCGGAAATAAATTGTAATGTTACGTTGCGGTCTGTATCGCGTTATATTTTTCTATGACACTCCCATATACATCTGAGCAAACGACTGATACTAACTGGCAAACATTGTTGTCGGTCCTATTATGGTTGTTTTCAAGTTGTACGTCAACGCGCTTTCTATTTTGAGATGTTTTCGGGTCATATCGAGCGACTTGGTTTCTCAGAATGAATGTTGACCGAAGTTACATCCTTTCATTCATTCTGTAATATGTTAACATGCTGGAGACATGGTTATATCGACAGTCAGTGGAATCTCTCAGCACGGTTGTGAGATCTGATCAAAGCCCTTGGCGAATAAATCACAAACAACACGTAATACCGGACACGTTATCACTGGGCGAAATCGGCCTAACGAGCAGGAAATGAAAAAAAAAACTACCACATCAGCCAAACGACCAGAACCTGGCAGAAGAGCACAATACGTTTAAATAAAATTCCGTTGCGTTTTTATGTGGAATTTCGATTCATGAACGCGAGGGGCCTAAGGGCAATAAAAACCTTGCTTTGTTAAGCGGAGGTGTACTGCGATTTTTTCCCCAGATACACAGTTTATTGCCTTTTTGTAAGGCTTCTCAGTATTACTCCCCCTGTATGCCTCGTTTGCGTTCCAGTTGCTCTTAACTAACGCTCAAAGACGCGCAGTACGTTGTAGAATGTACAGTTAATCTACCTAGCTAGGTCTTTTGCCAATTGTTTATTTAATGAAATAACAAACATGCTAGTTCGTATCCAAGGTATCATTCTTTCCATCTCAACTATGTTCGATTATTCCCGGTAATATTACGTCCCTGCTTTTTTGTTTTCCAGGTGCGTGAGGAATATTTCCGTCAGCTAAGTGAAAGCACTAGTAAACGAGTTACCTATTGGAGTATAGCCCAATTGGCATTACTTGGACTTATTGGATTTTGGCAGATGCGACACTTGCGCTCCTTCTTTCAAGCAAAGAAGCTTGTGTAGATCAACTTTCTTTCCCTTGTGATTTACTTTTCCTTAGACGTTTGACGTTGTCTGTTTGGCGTTTGCGTGCTTTTCTTTGCTTCTATTTGTATCACCATGAGGGTTTGTAAACGTCAGGTATACTTAGACATCTCCGTATTTTGCTATTTTATTGAACTTTCCATATTAAACCTGGCTTTTGGGCAATTTGTATTTGATGTCATGTCAAATTCGGAATGAGGGACTTCAAGTAGCCCTTGAAATCCTATTCGGATTGAAACCTCCTACGCAGGTAATAAGGAGACTTCTACTAGTTGCAGTAGGCACTTCTCTATTCATGAGAAAAGAAGCCAAATTTATGGACGTACAACAGTTTTAAAGAAATCACAGTTTATCATTGGCTGGTCGTATTAGCACATACAACGCCACAAACTGAACAATAATTGGTGCAACACAGAACAAAGGAATAGGCGAATAGTGGAAGGCGTAACATTGAGACTGTTCGTCCAGTTCTGATGTAGTATTCCTAATGCGACGTTAGGATTGGCCCCCTGTTAGATCTTCTATTGTGTCGGGGTTTTCATAAGCGGTAAATCGAGTGGATTTTCATTATACGCCATCACATGTATTTGCGTTTGAAACGACTGAAAACTTCGTGAACTTGTTCACCGTAATGAATGTGGATATTAGAATGACGAGTTCGAGACAGAAAAACGCTAACAGTAGCTTTTCTGGTTGCTTACTAGAATTAATCGATTTGGATGGGTGCGAATTTTTAAATTACTGTTTACTGACTGTGATGATCAAACGTGGAATGTCAGTGTACATATTTCAGGTGATTCTGTTTGAGCGACTTCAGGACAGATTTTAAATAACTTCATATTGTTGCATAACTTTTCGGAACGAAAACGTTTTCGACCCTTTTACTAATGGGCGCTTTCTGCTGCGTAATATGAATTAAACCTGTACTCATCATCTTCGTCATCATCATCACAGACAACACTAAATCAGTGGTTCCCACTGATGATTAACCGCCACACGACCATGAAGAAAAAAGCAAACACTCTACAGGAAGAGATAAGACGAAAGATGGGAATGGGATGGGACCTGACCATTAAAAATAGCTGTGTCGATATTCAACATCAAGATGCTTACATCTTGCAAACAAACAACCGAGTTGTAGGTGAAAGTAAGGTGTCATCAGCGAGACAGCTTCCTTAAGGTTTTCACTGCCCCACATCATTAAATGTACTCACATCACAAACAACTCGGTCAAACAACGATACCAATCACGCCACTGAGCTCGGTTAGCCGCCATCTCACCTAACGTCTCTAGCCATCGACTCTGTGAGTCGCGAGGACCGCAGCCCAAGAGAGCAACTCGATCTACAGTGACCAACCCCTTCGTGAACGATTTCATTTGTCTATGCCAGGTCATCATCTGCCCACCTTGCGCCAGTTGGCAAACAGTGCTCGGTGTTGCAGACGACTAGCTGGCATCCTTAGTGCATGACCTAACCACCTAAGTCTGTGCAAGTATAAGGACTAAACGAAAGAACTCGTTTGTCAATCACTATCAAATACCCGCTTCATAACCTCTTTGTTGTTGTCGTTGGTGCCACTCGATACGAACGATTGAACGCAGACGTCGGTGGTCAGTTACCTGGGGACGGTTCTCGTCTTCTCTCTTGAACGATCAGGTTTCGCTGCCGTAAAGTAATACGGTCCTCATTGTCGCCCTATGTACGCGGCCCTCAAGCCTCAGAGAGATGGCTCTCTGTCGCCAGAGGTGCCCCAGATTGGCGAGTACCACCTTGATCTTGGAAGTACGTGCCTCTATTTCATTCCCTACATCTCCGCCGCCGCCGCTGATGCGGCTTCTCAGATATACAAACCGGTCAACAACCTCCATGGCTTCATTATCTAACACTAAATCTACGTAATCACAGCAATCTTGCGGGAGCGCTCTGCATTGTGATGCTACAAAGCGCATTTCGAAGTACTTAACAGAGTGCCAAATAACGTCTAGCATTGTTTGTACTGCACGAAAGTTGTCAAACAGCAACACTTTGTCGTCAGCATAAGCAAGATTAGTTAGTCTTCCACCAAGTACGAGGTCCACGCCGGCATTTTGTCGGTGCCGCAGACAATCCACTATCATTTCGTCTATGACAAAAATAAACGGAAGTGGACAGCTTTGACATACGCCGCTCCTGGCGCTGAAACTGTTAGACAGCTAGCCGTAAACCCTAACCTAAGCTGAAGTATGGGAATAACGCGCCGACAGTATATCCACGTACTTGATCGGTACACCCTTGCGTTTAAGCGGTTCAAAGAGGATAGATCGATTCACTGAATCGAGCACACATTTATAATCGAGAAATACGGCATTTGTTGGCTGGCGGTACACATGTCGCTACTCCAGAATTTAACGAAGGGTAAAAGTGTAATCTATACATCCTCGACCAGGACGAAAACCTGCATGTTCTTCCCTAATGTTTAACTCTCGAACTGCAGTTAGTCGGCGGAGTCTAATGGATGCCAGAACTTTAGTAATGACCAGGGTCAACCCAATCCCCCTATGGTTTTCTCAAGAGCTCCTAACATCTTCCTTGAGCCCTATTACGCCTGAGAGCCGAAATGCAATTGCGAACCTCAGTCTTAGTGGGTAGTTCTAAACTTATCGACGGTAATACTACACTACGAATTGGGCGACGACACAATAGAAGCAAGAGGCGAACTAAATCGACTCAGAGTTCTAATCTCCTGGACTTATTGCAGATGAATGTGCCACATGTCTCGCTTATAGCTTCACTGACAGGCGGTTGCCTGGGACCAGTAGCACAGATATGGTTGAACAATCTGCCAGGGTTCTCTGAAGTAGGCGGTTTCCACTTTCTTAACTTCCTCCATTAGCTAAGACTCACGATCGGAGATCGGGCTACTCTTTAGATTCCTACGGATATCTCCCAAATTTATTTCATGAACTACCAAGAGGAATGTTCTGTCTGGTATCTAACAACCCTAGAGGTTTCTCCGAGGTCCAATGTTTGTTTAACCTACAAATCACCACGCCACATAATGCAATGTTCTGTTTCGTGAATGGCCGGGGATACTTCGGTCCAACAGCTATGAGGATCTTCTGAGTGAGAACTACTAAGGCCGCTTTCTAAGCTGTCGGTGGGGTCGTTGTCCAGCAAAATTAAGAATGAAATGGCAACGTTTCAACGCATGATCCGAATCTAAGTATGTGCTCCAATAAGAACGACAGTCCTGAATGGAGCCCCCTCATCTATTACTAACAACTGTGTAGTCTCTCTGAGACCAGGCCTGATTTAGAGAAGGGAGGTGGCAAGTATAACAATGAAGCGAATGTTGCCTAAAACTAGTGTTGGGTAAAAATAGCTTATGCCCAGCGCACAGCCGCAACAGTCGTCCGCCATTATTTCAGCGATGTGACGTTATACCAAACCTACCACCTAAACGAGACTCGGCCTCACCAAGGCGGCCGACCTGAGCATTCATATCTCCGGCCAGAGCGACCATATTAGAGCCACGTGTCGACCGGAGGAGAGAGGCTAGATCCGAATAAAACGCGTCTTTGACGCCGACGTCACTACAGTCAGTAGGAGCGTAAACAGACAATGAATAAACTCCTGAGTCGCGTCTAGAGCTGGCCTAAACGGAACCTGCCAGGCGGACAGCACAAAGTCTACTATTAACGGAGATACAATCTACCAATGAGGCTGCAACCGTCGTGCTGATGACTATACCCACTCCAGCCTAACCTGTACCTGCGGCAATGGAGTCACCCGAAGTGTATAACCAGTTTCGGGTAGACAATGCGGGTGCTGTTAGTTCCATACGTTGACTGCTGTTCTGGATTCTAGCCTCCGAGACACAACAGACATTTACATTTAACGAGTCCAACGTTCGTCCAAGTGCGACCTGTTGACCTATCTGTTTTAGAGTGCGCACTTTGAAAGCCCCTATATTAATTCGCATTCTGGGTCTAAGCAAGAGACGAGGGAACCTGAAGCTAAATGACAAGAGACGGAACTTACCGGCTCAGTGTTACCGCGGTTAGCTACATCTGTTGTGGGACCTGTGGAGTAACTATCAGAAATGGAGATCGGGAAGGGCCTGAAAACTAAATTTGATAGGACAGTGGGGGAGGGGTCAGCAGTAGAATGTTTTCTCCTATCCACCCTGATGTATGCCGTAGATAGGGCGACCCAGTTTATAGTGCGAGAGGACCGATGCAGTATGGAATCACTGGTGTTGTGACTATTCATGGTTGTGTGTGGGCTGATACTGCCAGGGCGCACAGACCTAGACAAGAGAACGGTCAGGGTTCTCAACCAAAGCCTTTGGCTCAAAAGCCTGTACCGCAAGGCAGTGAGTGGCAGTGTACCAGAACTGGCACATTTTTCGGAAAAAGATGCCAACCTTCTCCCAACCCCCAACCTGGAGGACCAGGAGACTGGTTTGTCAGACCTCTACCTATTGGTCTGCCTGGCATGAGTGACTCCAATTTAGCCCAATAGGTCATCGAGACGCGCAAGCCATCACAGCGCGTCACAGTTCAGTCTCGTAACCTCAAACATGTACTGCGCCGTGCTCAGTTCTGTACAACGCCTAGTAGAAACACGAACTGGACACTGTTGTGCTTCTTTAGCTTAATTAGGACATTAGGAATTGCTGGGACTTTCTGACGATTGATTTACTGTGGCCGTCATTCGTTTCTATATACTGATTTTGTAATATGCAGGTCACAACCCGACTTTTTTGTATTTCTAAAAATGCTTATATATGGATCTACTATTTTGGGTCCTTTACGTCCTTGTTGATGCGATGTTTATGGCATGCCATGCGCTGCGTACTTTTCAACCTGTCTGCAAATTCTTGTTTAGATTAGACGTCGTACGTTTGTTCGACTTTAACTTGAGCATCTCCGTTGGTCTAGGCTGACCCACGAATATGTTAGTGGGTGCTTGTACCACTGAGCTACCTTGGTTCGGACAGGTTAATCACAAGTAAACTCGGGAGCTGTTGGGTGAGGGTTGACAGCTGACTTTACAACTCTGCGCACGCCCCAACAATTTAATTTATGCTTAATTGCAACATCTTTCCTGTGCCGTTTCTGGTATTCGAATATTGCTGGTACTGTGATGGGTGAATAAGTCGAAAACCCGATTACCTCAACTTTCTGTTGAATATTTCGACACAGTCGTGAGATATATTCAAAGCCTATAACAGGCATATTACAGATAACAGGAAGGACAGAACAAACAATCTCCAGAGTAAATCGGTCAATGGGGCGAAAAACGCTGACCGAAAATCTGCGACAGGGAACCTCTAAACGGTTAGAATCGGGTGAAAATGTATGGGATATTTAAGTATAAACCTCGGTATGTTGTGGTTTGAATCTGATTCAGAAGCGCTAACGCACGATGGACGGGGCAACGTACCAAATGAGCACTAAAGATCTTGCTTCAGCGAACAGCTTCTCACTATGGTACGACTGTCGCGTGAGCTAACTTGATCACCCCTAATTTATCCCATCTTGACGTAGTGATCATGTTTCTGCACTGCATTGCTCCTGAGGGTCGTACTGACTAGAGATTCTTCCCTACCAAACATGGAAATATCACAAGCTAAAAGAGAGCGGTCAAATGGAGGGAAGATTCACCCATAAGGTTGTGTGTTGCACTGCTGACTGCCTAGGGGCTCCTTATGCAGTGATATACAATCCTATGGACATACGACAGAGTGGATTTCATGGTTGTGACAGAAAGGAGCTAAGGAAGGTCTCTTCAACCTAGGAGCACTCAGATCGCCCAACGGTTGGTCATGGCCGCCGGCGTACTGCCTAGCACAATTAATGAACTTCCGGTGTAATTCAGCAGCCTAATAGAGCCTTCAGTGCATCTGCTACGTGTGGCAATAATTAATATCAGACAATAGTGTCCCTAACACCGCCCCCAGGTTAACCAAGTCTCCCACTGCTAAGTGAGCTTGGTTATTGAGTGGTTGGCCTTGGGTTAGGCCACGCAAGAAAACCCTATCCCGTTGTCTCACATTTCAGACTTTTGAGGCAGAGACTCGGGATGGAGTTCCTCGAATCAGCTCCCTTCTGCGGCATAAGCGACTGGGAAGTCCTTATAGACTGGTTTATTCATTTTCACCATCCTCTGCTCCTGATTTTTATCTCTTCAAGTCATGACAGCTGCTAAACATTGTCACTCTTAATGTCCGTACTCTCCGCCAATCAGGTCAAGAAGCTGCTCGGGCGCATACTTTCTTAAGTCCGGAGCTGGGTGTGTTGCATTGTCATTTCCATGGAAAACAGAATGATCACTGAGTGATTATCACTATGATTAACATTTACGCGAGATGGATGTAGAGTTGTATAAGTATTTTCGATATTTTTTCGCTTTTGCATCCCATCAGTTAAGCCGGGCTTCACTGTTCCAGTGACACCTAATAACCACTAACTTCATAAACCAATCGGTTGGTTGTAAATCTCTGTAGGTCTGTGTTAAAATGCCCTATCTGACATTCCTTACATTTGGTGCGTCAACTGATTGTTAACAGGCTATGTTCTTTTGGAGACAACTAGTGGAGGTCTGATATTGTGAAGTTGAGTTGTTTTCACTGATATCATTCGAACTTCACCACAAGTGCGAACTATGATAGTTCATAACGCCCTGTGATGGTTTGTTGCAACTGTCTGCTACCTTCTTAATCCGTTTCCAATCTATAGTGTTTCCATTCGTCCGTACGCATTGTGCTCTAAGCCACCACCGGAGCTTCTTAGCACTGATAAAACTATTCTACCTGCCCGGTTAATTTTAGAAACTGTTCTGCTTGTGTAAGTTTACGTGAGGGTACTGTGCAGGTCCCACATGTCTATATGCCATGTGATAATTCAGCTAACATCACGTTATTGATTATTTTGAGCTGGTGTCCTGTTCGTATCCAGCCCATGTATATAGATACTTCAATAAAGCGACATGAAAACCCCAAGTTTCCGTACAGCTATTGCGGGAAAATCGAAGTGACGAAGATGCTTTCGAAAAAATTAGCCATCCAGTTTATATTGCTTCTAAAAGCTGGAAAGTGCTGGTTAAAACGACAAAGATATCAGCTACGACTGGTACACAAGACGGCATTTCGTTTGAGTAGTGCCATAACTAGGATGGCTTAGATGTTATTTCAACGTTGGCTCATTGTGGTTGATTTGAGGATTGATGGATGTCATGGTGGGAGCCATGTGAACCCAATAGCGTGAATGCACTTCTTGAGACAACAAAACAGTGATCCTACCTAATTGCGGTTGCTTCAGTTAGGGTTTTGTGGTGGCATGTTCTGCACACCAGCAGAGTAAACTGGACGTACAAGTCGCTAATTAAAAAAACGGGTAAAGAAACGTTGCCCAGTGTGGTTTCAAAGTGGACTCAGGAACTCAAACATATGCTGACACTAACTACAAAACCACTTCTAGTTGACCGTTCAGAATAATCTATAGAGCGTCCAGCCATCTTTGTTGCTGCAAGAAGTTCATTCGAACTCCTGAATTCTCGTGACTCGCGCGTCTAGATCTTGACTCTCACATTACACAGTTAACTAATGCTGACTCAAACTGAATGCTCTCTTGTTAACTAGTAGTGACTGATATTATTCTTTTTCTTCAACACGCTTTTCCTAGCCTTTAATTATCTAATTACCTGAAGATGCTTCTCTTTAAAGCATGCGTTTGTCGTTTTAGGTTTCCTGAAGAAATAAAAAGACCCATTAGTAAACAGAGAATTGTAGGTTGGGTTCATCTTTTGGATTGGAGTATTTGCAATCCACTTTACCCCCTACTGATGGCATTAATGGATATGATGGCCAATCGGATGCGGTAGCGTGAATGTTGTTTGGCTAGATTGCCGGTAAGCTTATGACAATTTGTAAGGCAGAGAGATGAAAGCAACGAGAAAGCTGGACTTACCCTCATTTGCAATTCCTATGATTATTCGGTAGTTGTAGACACTTCGATGTAGCTTATTTTTAGGCAGAGGTCTCCTAACTGAAACCCTTCTTCTTCTTCTCCTCCAAACTAAAACTTACGCTTGTTGATCACTTAAGTATTTATGTGAACCACTTGTGCGGTGCTATTGACGGTGCTGCACAATTTATGTAATCTTTTAGTGACCCTTTCAGTCTTATTGGTCCTCGTCGGACGGTTGCATTTTTTCCTAGAAGTTAATCAACGACAAGAGATCTAATCTGGTGCCGTCGGAAATTCGCAATTGAATTCTGGATAGTTTATGATATTATTGGTTAGTAGTTGGGGTGAGTAGTTGAGCCTTAACTTTAGTCAACAGTGTAGAATATGGAGTCATTATGAGATAATTGTTATGCATTTGATTAGGGATGTAGGAACAGTTGTTTGACCACAAAGGCGGATTACGTCATTAAATAATTATTTGGGGTGCTCAACTCAAGGACGTGTGTACAGTAAATCAGACACATCCCATTGGGTTGCAAAAAAATCGCCGTTTCCTGGTTGGATATATTGGGTTCGGTACCCTGTTGTCATTTTCAAACACCCACGACGGTTTTAGCCGGAAGAATCTTGGCTTCAAACGACCATCCTGAATTGGAGGGGGTGAAAGGAATCGTTAAACAGTGGAATTACGGGTGCCAGGTGACCACAATGACATTCGATTTATGCTACTTAGTAACTAGCAAGTAGTTCATGTGATTAGCTGAATTTATACGCACTTGATGAACGAGCGCTTACCTACGGTGGATCCTATCCACCTATATATGCGTTTAACCTGAAAAAAACCCACACGAAATAGAAAACGTACCGAATGTATGACAAGAAAAAAAGGTCTACATGAAGTAAAGCAGGAAAAAGACGTGGAGGAAGGAAAAACGTCGATGCACACGGAAGTCCACCATACAAGTGCCAATGACGTCTGTTATTCGTCCAATCAGACGGATCCTCTACCAAAGTTGTTTCGTGTCGTTTGGACTCCAGCCACAAAGCCGAGAACACCCCACTCAGTGCCTTCACATCAGAGTCCAAATCATACTGTAGCCACCAGGCTGCCTCTTCCAACCTAACCCGCCACTCGCCAGAAGATGAGTCGACAGTCGTAAGCTGTGTCCAAGCGAACCAAGCTCACGAAACGCGACCATTACGCTCGGGGTTCGACAGTTCATCCAGCCCGAAGATACGTTGGTCATCTTCTTTACTGTGAACAGATGAGACAAATTTCGCAGCCGTATCGCAAGACCGTTGTTATAGTGGCATCATACATTTGGCCTTTCACAGAAAGATTGAAATAGTGCAGGCGTCATGGATGGGGTAAATTGACAAACGTCATCTTGGCCTTAGCTATACGATTTATGAACTTATGGGGCGTTCCACTAACGCTGATGCAGCTCTTAAAGTACATGAGCTTTCTGACTACTTTCAACTGCCCACCACCATGGATGGGATCAGACACAGAATCCTGCCAATCTTGTAACAGCACCGTGCACTTAGAGGGTGCAAGGACCATAAAAAGCTGACGAGCTGAAGCCTCCGATGTATCTCGAACGTTCTGCATGAATACCCACAGATTAGAACGAGGTCACCTGTACATTCCTCGAATACGCGTGCCTGGAAGCACTTTCACATAATCATATCCGTAATCTGTCAGGGCGCAACCTAGGATCTTGTCTCTTGCAAAGTTAAGTAGGAACGAGGATACCGGACAACCCTGTTGACCCCATTTGAGATACTGTAGGTTAGCGCTGAGACACTTTGAGCCTTAAGTCAGTCCGCGATCTGACAGTAAATATCTTTCAGGAATCCGTCAGTGGTCAGTGCACATATCACGTTGCGGAAGATATTGGAACGTTGAAATTTAGTACGAATGACTGGATTCCGGGTATTCTATGCAGTGGTTCTGATTTCCAGTTACAGTCGGGCACTATAGATGCAGGTTTGGCTGTTGAGTCTATTCTCAGTTTTTGTTTTTAGGATTGTCCAGTTTGTTGTCAATCCGTGTAGAAAGATGTAGGAATTCAGGCTGTCTGTTATGAAACCAAACCTTTCACGATGATCAGTTTGTTCACAGCAAATACCAATTGTATCACCATGTTTGTATAGATCTGGCCTTTCAAATGTTGTTGTTCATACCACCAGGCATGCTGGTTTGAGAAACCCAAATTTGCATCGAGTCCGTTCAACGGGTTCACCGTATGTGCCACGACTTCATGCCCTTGGAGACGGCGTGCTTCAACCTATGTTATTCCATGTGTGCTTTAGTTAGGGTGAAAAGTAATCGCACGAATCTGTTGTGGGATAACATTTTTAGGTATCTTATTTCAGTGTTTGCATAAATTGTTTAACCGTCTAATAGCCAGTGATACTCACTCGTCTGGCTCCCCAGTGTCGTATATTCCAAACGGATGACTCGTTGCTCTGTTCGCTCGTTTGTGTGTATAGCACAATGTAAGCGGTATTTTTCTGCCCTTCTGGTTTTGATAACTGAAACAATGCGTTTAATGTCGGTCTTTTGACACTGGAGTTAGGCGTAACCTGAACAGAACTGTCACGCAAATATGGCGTCATCTGTAGCATACTGACCAACAAAACGCTCGTGAAACTCCGTTGTTCGCGCTTTATCTTGGCAGACTCTTTAACTTTCAAATTTTTTGAAATTCACTTGAATTAAAAGGTAATCAACTTTTGAACATTGAATACATTTCCTCTGGCAGCAATAACATACATCCTTTGATCACTTTTCCACGGAAATACGGAACGAGTGTTGGGTACAACTTTGTTTGCTCTTAGTAACTTCTTTTTAGATCAGTGGTTTATTATGTTGAGACAAAATGGGTCTGCGACCTGAGTGTGCTTTGTTATTAACTTGTCAAAATAGTCTTAAACTGCACACTCCCTTCAATACGGAACATCTTCCGGATAGAAAAACATTAACTGACGTTAAACTGTCAGACATTTCGACTACATGCACTACTGACCTAGATAGATAGTATCTAGCAAATTTTATTTCATTAATTACGGGTTAACACCCTCGGTTTGAAAAATATTCTTTCTGAGTTTGGATGCATAACACATCTTAAGAGGTATGCTGTTAACACACTTTAATATATCTGGGAGGATATTACTGCCACTTCAAGTACATATTGTGTATGATTATGCTTACATATATTGACAGCTACAATCCAATCTAACACGCTAATCCATATCCACTTACAGGTTTCTATCTTGTAAAAAAATCTGTATTAAAACAAATTTTTAGAACACCCTTGCAAATACCGCAACGTTTAGGCTTAATTCAAATTGTGATAACTCCATTGTAAGTTAGAATGTTTGCGAAATGAATGCAAATTCTGGTCAGCAAACTGACTTTTAGAGTATCAAATTTCATTGGTACACAGACTGCAAATGTACTTGCATTCAAAACTGCCAGTGTAAGTGCATTACTAACGCTCATTGCCCCCAATTTACAGTGTTTATCAATTCGTTTGTGGCTGTAAACGACGTGTTTTCGGCAAAACTGATAGATGCTTAGCCTGCAGGTTAGAAGAACATTTATCAAAGTGTATTTACAACATGGTTAGGGGATGCAACTCATTCATCTCAGGTGTGCGCAAACCTCAGGTTTCGTCAATTGTCTGACACTCCGGTCATAATTCGTCGGACTAATCTGGACGCGATATTCAAATTTCTAACGCGCTAGAGTAGCCAATGCTTCCTGCATTTCTGTGGCTCGTTATGGTCATCGATCTCGAGCAGACATTGTTACGTAAGCCATTATACGTGTGTCTCACACTTTTGGAGACGTTATGTCTTTTACTCTGTTTGTCTGCTTTCCATACCGCAATTTACTTACCGTGCAAATATTCCCCGTTATTGATGTTTGATATGAGGAAGTCTATCGAATAAATACGTATGAACACAGATTGACTGCACATTTAGTTGGGTTACGTAAATAGATACGTGTGTTTGTGTGTGACAGTGAGGATCTCGGTTCGTGCGACGGAGTGGCTGG
>JTDE01001957.1:43962-81292 GCA_014338405.1 Paragonimus skrjabini miyazakii
GTCTGTTAACTCCAATCGATGACCCCTCGACTAGGACTTCTCTCCAAGTTGAAATCACAGAAATCATTGTTGAAGTTAGCAGGACAGTAACCGCGTCTCTTATCGAGAAGATCGGGCAACATGATCATTACTCACAAGCGAAAGTGGTTAAGCGTTCACATATGATAATTCGGTCGTGCCTAATGTGAGGTCAATGGCACAGTGGTAAACAAGGTTGCTTCATGAAAGCGTGGCCGATGTTCTAGTCCTGGTTGTGACAAAGATATGCGCTACTGACGAGCTCTAATGAGAGTGCAACTTGAGTATAGTGGTTCTTTTCGAAAGGGGCCGACTGGAAAGTTTATGGGGTTGAGCCGGCTGCGATCAGTTGTGGGTGATGTTCAACTGGCAATTATACTGTAAATTCATACGTGCTGGCTTTGGCGACAGTCAGCCAGGGCAAAATGGGAGTAACAGTTCATTTACTTACAAATTCCTGCGATGCATATGGAACAAGAACCTCGGCGGGTTGCACGGAGGGTTACTCTTTCGATTCCCATCTCAACCCCAGGAGCCCAAGCAAGAACGAAGCCGGTCGAAAGTGTCAGCTTGAAGTGAATATCGTTAAGCATTGTGAACATTATTTCGAGCCTCATCCACCACAATCGGTTCAGTTGTAGACTGAGATGAACTAATTCCATTTACACTAACGGGGGTGGGTGGAGGAGAAACCCTAGTTATGTGCTTACCTTCAGTCGCACGATTTCATCAGCCTATACTAACCTTTGTCTGCGTCTAACGAACAAGTGATGTGAGACATTTTCATACCCAACATCAGTATGCAAAAGCGTGTTTTCGATTATATTTCAAAATAATCATCATTAATGATCGGATGGACCTGTAGTTGTTGTATCATATAAGTGGTATTACGGTATTTGTGGCTGACCTGGAACACAACATTTAAGTGACCATTTTGTTAACTACGCTACTGACCAGCCAGATTTTTCAAATTATTCGATAAATATGTACGTGTGTACAAATCTGATTCGACTATTGCTGGGGGGTTGGTTTTAATACATTTTCACGCTTGCTGGTTAGGTTTTTGTTTTCATTGGTTGAATGGACACTGGCTTATCCCTGAGGACACCTATACTTAAAATACTGGCTACTCCTTAGGATCGGTGAACCAGATATATCAGATGTCAGTGTGTCCATTTAACTAATGGGCTAAATCCAAGACAACTTGTTCTCATCCGCGGCATTGTTCACATGATCGGGGACTTGGTGAAATGTAGTGTCCATACAGATCAAGAAATTTGCCAGTTGAAAAACACGTTTTACTCATACTGACTTTCACACCCGCACTTCTCTGTAACTGATTAGGTCATGGTTCAGTCTGATTAAGTAAATTCGATATACAACCGTCCTGTCACGAGTCAAGCACTCGTTTTTTCGTACGAGTCGGTTATTACAACTACTACGTGAATTATCATCATTTCTTTGGTTTAGATAGACACAAATCATCTCAAGCCCCCAGCTTTACAAGGCAACGTTCGCAAAAGCCCGAAGTCGCACTGATTTAAGAGTTCATAATTGTCGCATTCAACTTGTCACCTTATTCTGACCAGTTCTACCGTCAGACAGGAGGGTTAGTCGGACCGCGACTTCGTGGAAGCAGTCAAACACTCATCCATTGGGACGCCGATTGTATGTTCAATGCTTGAAACAGGTAGTTCAAACCTGCTGTGTATTGCTAATTCTCGTTGAGTTGGATTGACCGTTTACTTTCAGATGCAGATTCCATACTGTAATCTTGCAACCGTTCAGTGGAAAACTTTCTCAAATCCACTATCACTGCCAGATGACTATGAGCAAGAACAAACGCAAGCCTACATAGCTCACCTATAAACACACAGATAAGACCGTGTAACAACTTCCACCACTTAGCAAGTAGAATCACAGCAGGACAGAGAAAGAACATGTGACCACATGTGAGTGGTGTTCAGCTTGAAATTCGCCAAATCTCCGACTACTTTTCCGTGACCTAAAATATCGCCTAGCAGACTTAGTCGGATTGGAGATTTTTACCCGTATCGGGAATCCCAATTACGAGGTTATCCATTGCAGTTAAAAGGTCAGATATTGTGTCTCTTATCGAGTCGAAAAAACAGCATGATCATTACTCACAAGTGAAAGTGGTCCAGTTCAGATACAATAAGTCGGTCGCGCCTAATGTGATGTCGGTGGCGCAGTGGTCAACACAGTTGGAAACGTGGTCGGAGTTCTAATCCTGGCCGTGGCAAGGAGATGCATCACTGATGAGCTTTAACAAGAGCGAAACTTGATTCTATTACTTCTTCTCGAAGGTGGCTGGCTGGAAAGTCTATAGGAATGCGACAGCTGCGATTAATTGCGGGTGACGTTCAACTTGAGACATCGTAATAACTAATGAATCTCTGTTATAACCATGAACTTTCAGACAGTCCTTACAACTGAAAGTTACTAGGACGAGTTGTCTAAAAGTATAAATTCCGATCCATATGGCGAGGTATTGGTTGAATAAAAAACTGTTCGTTTTCATACAGACGTCACAGACTTCGATGAAACCCCACAACGCTCAAACAATTATTCAATGCCTTCACATAAAATTGTTCATTCTGCTTGTTCAATCGGTCGTCCGTATTTGATCACAATTCTTTTTCGAGAGAAGAATATCTGTCGTGCAAGAGGCAACTTAAACACGGAAACAAACCATAGCTACGTGGGTCAGGTCTGCGGTGTAATTCGGTGTGGGATATTCGTGAAACCCTCATTCACAAATGACTGCCTTTGGCACTCAACTAGTGTGAGCTGAAACCGTTTCTTAGAGGAACACCAGAGTATTTCCTGTCTTACCCCTTAGTGAACCACGTAGTTTCTTGATTAAACGAGCATCTTCGGCGCTTTTGACTAACTACGGTCGTTTAAAACTATACCCAAAAACCGGAAAAGACTAGTTACATGATACTGTCGGCACCAAGATGCCCTTCAGACTTCATAGGCTACGAAAAGTCATTTGAATTCCGTTATTGGTTTAATTCTTTCTCCAAATTGTGGCAGTAAATCTACGTCAAATACTCCGTAACTAATTCTCTCTTGAAATGAGCTCGGTCTACCTGCATGAGTCCTAAGTTTTCCAAATGAACGTTGGAATCGCTTTTGGTTCATCTCGATAGTAATTATATTTGATACGTAATCTGCGCATAACGTGGACAAAATCACCCAGTCGTGAATGTTTCAATCCACATTAACCAAACCAACTGCCACCGTGATTGTTGTATTATGCACACGTACGTGTGGTCTCGCTGGATGGTTACACATGCCTTCCAGAAAGTGACTGGTCTCTGGTGGATCTCTGTCTAAGTCACACGCTGGGCTGTGATGAGAAACCATCCTTGCACTGAGTCAACAGACGTTGATGAAGTTCACCTAATGTGCTCTGCTCGAGTGTCACAAATTGAAATAGCGGCTCGAACTAATAGTTTGGTAATTATTTTATTCAGGGTGAGGGGATAAAGAATTTTAAAAACTGAAAATCGTACGAATCTAAAGGTTTGGAAAAACATCTTACTGAGGTGCAGTCAGAAGCGAATGTAATTTGGATTATTAGATCTACTCCAGTCATATAGCACCAAGGACTTCTACATAAGAATGAAATCCAGTGTCCGTTTTAGCGTCATTTTTCGTGTATATTTGACAAGTCATAGCTACTAGCTGTCACACTTTCTGAGAATAAGTTCTGTTTATCGAAAAATAATCCGGCAGAAAGTGGTAGAAGAAAGCTAATTGCAAGTCATACGAAGAAAGCTTATTGCTTTTATCATGTGAAAATTGACATACGTTAATGAAGATTTTCACCATTCAAGTTTCTCCGTGTTCAGTTTTGAACTGTACTTGTTTAATGAGTGATAAGATTTTCAACTCCCAATTGTCGTCTGGCAATTGTAACGGGTAGCTAACTGTAGGAATTTCTGACAGGAAACCAACGTTAGTAGAAATTTTTCAATGACTTTCATTACCTGGAATTAGTTTCACTTATTACAGTAAGTCTGGCTTATTCAACTTCGTATGCGTGTTGATTCATGTGAATATAAATTTCGTATAAATCCACCAGACCGACGATCCTGTGAATATCGCTTAAAACGGAGTTCTTAAGACAATGGAAGTAATTCGGATGTAAGCTACAACTAACCTTCACGGCTGACTGTTTCAAGTTCGAACTGTACACTGGCGTTTCTGGTACCGGTTGGTTCCGGCCAATACAACCCATGAAGGTGAGCATCCAAAAGACACTAACACTATGAGTATTTAAAGCCATTGGCGTTTGATTATGGTCCTCATGCTCCTACAAATGTTTTGTGTAACCCCGATAAGAAAGAACCTTTGAACTTAAGTTAGCCCTCTGTTATAGATATTTAGTATTGACTAAATCCCGGTCAGGATAGAAGGCTGACCTCCAGTTTGAGTTCCCGGAAAGACACCGTGTTTGGGATTGCTCCAATGACTTTGCGGTAGGTGTGAGAGAGTCACCTTGTTTAAGCTTTCTACCATGGGGATTTTAAATAGTGTAGCAATATCATGCTAAGTTTATTTAAACACTGTTTCCCGGATCACATAAAAATATGGCTACTCTTGGATATGCGTCACCGACGTGTGCAAGCGAGAGCAAATCTCAGTTAGGGGGTTTATTTTCAAAATGAGCTAGCCAAACAGTCTGAATGCAAAAGATGTGATGAATTGTAGTGAAGATCAACTTGTGTTAACGAAAATCTCCTATTGCTTACCAGTACGTTTGCATTTTCGAGCGCCTGCTAACCAGAAAATGCAACAGAAAATGAGCTGGAGATCACAAGTTTGTTTTATATATATCAGACTCCTAGTTATTAAGATTTATAGTTTATGTCACTATGAAATAATAAGTGGAATTTATTATAACTCATGAGCTTCAAATCTATCAGGCCTGGTTACCTGACTACATTAAGTTAGAACTCAGCAGTAGGAAAGTAGTAAAAGGAAAGAGTGTGTGCAATTTTCGAATCCGTAAAATACATCCATTACTGGATAGTTAAAATATTATATCCATCTAGTTAACGGATTGTGCGTTGAATACTTCCCTTTTAAATTCGGATCGATGTATCTGTTGATCCACCTCGCATTGAGGGCTGTAGACTTGCGTTTCGTTTGTTGATTACATCTCATCAACTGTGTTTTATACTTTCGAGGGTGGAATTCAAACTCCAATGATGTGGACTTGTAAAGTAAACTTTTGATGTGAACTTCTTGGCCACTATTCATGGGATCACACCGGATGCATAACCGAATCATCATATCTAGGTAAATTGACAGATATACTCGTGTATAGACAAGAAACCCAGCTGTTGTGTTGTTACTTGGGACACTGCGATTAGAATATATTCGGTCAATGTGAGGTCACCATACGTATAAAACTCATTTATTTCATTGCCGAGGAGCACTTGGGGATTTTTAGTTTTATAATTTAGGCAGATCATTCACATGCACACCGACTGTTGAGTTGATAGACTTTGAAAGGATGCGTTTGATCCAATTTTCGCTTTCGTGAATGCTCCACCGCTACGGGCATTTTATATCAGCTCAAGAGTTCAACTCACTTTATTACTGAGAGGAATCATTGAATTAAATAGAGGAGCAAAAAAGGAAAATTGTTCCGCTGGAGATCAGAACAAATTCCATGCAGTGGTTAGTAACGTATATGAAACAGTGTTAAAGTTAACCCGAGTCTCAATTATAAGAGAGCTCAAGCTATAGAGTGGTTTTGTTCAACAGTCAAATTACTTACACAATTTTATCAATTTTCAAAAATATCTACCTATAAATGAAGAGTAAAAATTAACAGATTCTATTCAATCCATATTTGTTGTTTTGCTAGACTGCTACCATTCAGAATAAATAAATACGTATACTTTTTACCATTTTCTTTCAGTAACCCTTCAAACTGGTAACGTGATAACTAGTATTTTATAAAATTTGCACGGCTGACTCAATTAACATTAGTTAGACTTCTATTCTCTCGGCAACGAATCAGCATCAAAACCGTTGTTACGTTAATAAATTGGAGCTGGTTATACATGGTGTTTACTTCAGGGCAAAGGCTACCAAATTTGGTTCTCTCCATAGAAAACACAACATAGATGTTGTGGGAAGTACATGTGTCTCAACTTTACTAACAGCTCGAGACCAAGGTTGCTGTTTGTTGATGTAGACTGTATGTAATTCTGTAGAGCTTTCTGTATTATCAGTCATCTCAGTTTGTTACGGAAATAGTGTTGTACTTTTGCATTCGTGATGTTTCCACAATCGTGATTATATTCAACGTGAAGATCAGCAGGTAGCTATCAGTCTGCTTTTCTATCAATAGCGACTTTCCTTGAGGGTCCATCAGGAGTAACCTGGTCTTATTTCTATCTGCTCTTCATTTGCCAAATATCGTCAAATCATTAGTGCCGCTGTACGCTAATAACCAGATTTTTGGGAACAATTCGAACTCAGCATGAGATGGATGCATCTCAAAACGATATGACCTGGCTTACCCAGTGGTTCATAAATAACCGTATGCAAAGCTGGTGAATGCAACTGTATGAACATTTATGTGCACAGAATAACCTGAGCGAATCAGTCTGTCAGTCACTGAACTGACGGCATCATTATTGAAGGAAAGGTTGGAACTATGTGATTACTAGTGAGAAATGCAGGATTATGGTTACTACAGATTGAATATTACTCACAATTAATCGTGGCCGTCTGTCCACTTGCTGTTGCAGTATGCATTTTGTATAAAAAATTTTGATTCCATGTTAGCGAATACCGAGGGTAAACTGCAACGTTTACACCTGGACATAGGTATATTCAAGTTAAACATCACTCAAATTTAATCACATCATTTGCATTCAAAATTTCCAGCCAGCCACTTTCGAGAAGAAGTAATAGAATCAAGTTTCGCTTTTGTTAAAGCTCATCAGTGATACATCTCCTTGCCACGGCCAGGATTGGAACTTCGACCACGTCTCCATGATGCAACTGTGTTGACCACTGCGCCATCAACATCACATTAGGTATGACCGACTTATTGTATCTGAACTGGACCACTTTCACTTGTGAGTAATGATCATGTTATTTTTTCGACTCGATAAGAGACACAGTGGAAAACCTCGTAAGTGGGATTCTCGAGACGGGTAAAAATCTCCGATCTGACTAAGTCTGCTAGGCGATGTTTTGGATCATGGATAGGTAGTCAGGGATTTAAGTTAATTTCAAGTTGAATATCACCCACAAATGATCGCAGCTGTCGCGTTCCCGAAATTACCATATTCTTCGGTTCTACATTATATCTACAAATAACTGTAATAGACCTGTAAAATCGTGACTGCTACTTCAAACGTACTTTCAAGAATGGCGATTAGCCAAACCCAGGAAGCATTTAAAATGAAAATGTTGCCAAAACGACCTTGAATGCACTCTGCCGTAGAGCACTTGTACCCAGGAAAGTTGATGCATATTGCATATAGCTGACATACATTTCAAATTTTCCCTTACCTCTCTAAACAAGGTGAACAGATGAGTCATTATTAGAGTATTCCCTGTCGCTTAAAAGCTAAGAACGATTAGATAAGATCATACACAAGCTCATAACTGATCACTATCGACTAGTAAACGGCAGATAGCACCGTGGTCCACTTCCCAGGAGATGTGCCCGTCGAATTCCGTATGTTGTAATCAAGTCTCATCAGTGCGTGCAATATAATTCGTCTTCCGTTTCAGAAATCAAAACAACAGGTCCTCTACATTCTTTCGTTTATTCTGACATCCAATCTGTACTGACTCAACTTCAGTGGGATACTGAAAAGTGGTTTATTTGCGTTCACCTTCCAGTCAGCTAACTCGAGGGTTGTCGGACTTATTTAACCTACAGATCACCAATCTAAGGCCAGGTTTCACCGGTGGCAAGTGGTTTTTCCTCGTGAAGGAGTAGTGGGAATATGTCTCTACAAATAACCATAGAATTTTTGAAGTGAACAAGCACATATTTAAAAGTCTACCCTTCTGTTTGGCTGATCAACATAGTTTCAATCGAAATAAAGTCATTTCGACTGTTTTACTTGGACTACGGTGCCACGGTACAATTATGTGCAACTATTGAACTTCACGACCGTTCGTATCAGAGCACTTTACATGAACATGTTTAGAGTGCACATTGTCGAAAAAGTTACATAATTTGAGTAGTGTGACCAAAAATGCCTCGATTACCAACATGGAGAACACATGAACTGATTGAATAACGTAAAGAAAATGAAAAATAGGCTGGAATCGGAAACGTTTTATCTCGGACTCAATGTACGTTAGCCACTGTCATTGCTCAATGAATCTGCAAGAATCACGGTTTCGGAAGTTTAAAACAGCTAACTTGCTAGAGGATAAGTACACGGTTCTAATATCTTTCAGCAAATTAGAAATCTAATAATCTTTTCAAAACACCTTTGAATCTACTCACAGCGAGCGTTAAAGTTATTCAGTTTAAAAGCTGTGGAACTTAAAAATGTTTGAAACCGTTCCCATAAAACGTTAGTAGCGCTTAATAAATCTACCTTTGTGTCGATTACACCAACATCCTCCACGGCACTCATTTCGTTCGGCTCTTCGGCCACCGTCGACAACTCATTTTGACTGCTGTGTGTCAAATCATACGGAGTAGCATCTGTTAGGTGATATTTAGATGGAAGCATCAAACCAGTGCACTTACTGATTAGGACTGATTGGAGTAACACAGCAATTATAATCAGCGGTCGGGCAGAATTCATCATAACAACCGTCAACGTCAAACTCAGGAGAAAATAGCCACTGATAGGTGAAACATTCAGCAATAAGTTAACTCATTTTAAATACCACTGTGGGCGTGCTTTTTCCCAACTGTGATTGGTCAAGTTACACGGGTTGATAATTGTGCCAGTTTTACGATAATTCTTCCAATCAGTGTTTAGAAAAGCAAGTAACTGGACGACTCGCAAATTATGCTCACTATCCACGAATAACAAAGCGAAACCACTTGCTGGAAGACAAAACATGCACATATAGCTGGCGTTAAACAATCCAGTTTTAAAGGTTGCTAATTCGGTCTGTTGATTTTTGGTCCATTGAAACTGTCTGGGGTTGCATCAACGGGTGTTAAAACTTCCTTTGTATTTCCTCGGTCGTCTGCCATAAAAATTAGAACATAGAGCATCAAATATTCACATCGAACTTCAGAATGAGAACAGCGAAAAGTTGCACAAAGTGTCGACGTTTCAATAAAAACCATTCCGATCCATCCTATTGTGAACACACAGTAATGGAACGCGGTGTACTTAGAACAAAAAGAACGGAACGTCTTTGTGAAACAGATGGATAAAATCGCACATACGGACTCAAGTTTACACTCAGTGCATATAGATCACTTTGATAAACCTACCACCGAGGTAAACCGGTCGTGACATACCGATAATTCCGTACAAATAAACGAAACACGTTATTTCTTAATTGTTGGTACTTCCAAAATCTGAAGTAGCTTCGGAGGCATGATTATGAAACGGATCCAAAACGCTGTCTACACAGTCCGCCTTGAGTAACAGCGTAACCATTCGGGTTAGTAGATGAGGTGACGATATAGGTGACGATATAGGAGGGGTAAGAACAACCCAACATACCTGTGTATGCCATACCGTGGTCAGGCACTGCGTAAGTGTCAACAATCTAAGCTGGACCACTATATATCTGGCATATATTTGTATACGGTTGGTCACAAGCGGAGAAAATGATAAATGGATCGAATGGTACAACACACAGTCTGGTGCATTTCCACCACCAACTAGTACATCAACACATCTCAGAATTTCGCCACAGAGGTCATGTTTTGTATTTAGTGGCTGCAATGTTTTGAACTGTGAACCTATCATTCGGGTTTCCACACCATGTTACTATGTCCTTTCTATCAATTGTTAATCAAATATAGAAATATTTGTAAACCAGATGCAGTTAACTAGCTGACAATCATTGTTATCAGCGGTAGGTTTTGAATATCATTTCCCACACATTGTGCTTCTATTATCCTCCTTTCTATCGTGGATTCTTTCAATAATGCAAATCGAAATTTGTATCTGCTTTTTGGTGACTCCATGATTGTTCGAGTGATGGCGTTGCCTTATTCTATCACCAACTTCTTTTAACCAACACGCCTTAACAGAAGGTGCAAGTTTTATACGTCTTTTGTTACCAGGCCTAGTGATGGGTGATCGGGTGAACAGAGCGGAATTGTCATATTCTTTTCCAACCGACTACACCAACGTAAAGTTGCCCGGCAGTATCTATTCCCGGATGGCCTTTATCCATCATGAAAATAAGTTACAAAATCGTCTACGGTTTCTGACAATCTTAAGCAAATCGCGCGTATTTTCCTAATCAAAATACTGGGATGTTTTCTACGATTTTAGAGCCAGTGGTGACTGACCCCGAGCCTCATAGTCACCGTTTGAAGAACGTGAAAAACCTACAATCGTACTGTTTGGCTCATTTTGAATATGTGATAAATGAAAATCATTATACACAGTATGGTTGACGGTCAGCAAAGCACATACAATAACAAAAGATTGTCCTGGATAACTAAGACTGTCACAAAATAAATTTTATTAGTGTAGTTGGTCTTTCACATGTGGATTATGACAGTTTTGACAAGTTATAATTTCTCCTGTCTTTTTGACGCGGTGTCCAAAGTCTAGAGATTGACATGCAATCCACGACACCCGTTACAAAATCTTAGTTAACGGAGCCTCATTGACACACTTCCAACCGATGCAGGAATGCTTACCGTTATTGAATTATAACCTGACGTTTTAACGCTAAGGTCCTAAAAACAACGTTACGTTTGTCCGGTGCAATTGATTTTCTTTTGCAAAGATGAACTCCAGCACTGACGTCTGCAAATTACGAGTTTTACTATAAACCACCAGTGGGCATCCGCTGCTGCATACATTGAATCAGATAGCCGACAAAGTAGCCACTCAAACTAGACCTCTGAGATGATAGACTTGAACGTTCTAACCTTCACACAGTTATACTCGAGATTGTGAAATCAACTTAATAAAGCTAACATATGTTGTGAATTGTGCGTCACTCTTTGAACTTTGAACATGAGGTTGAAAACATAGAGGCGCTTAAACTGGTCCAAGTAACACAAGTAATGCAGAAACGTTCACATTTTTGTAAATCTGTTGAGAAAAGTCCGAAAAACGACGAAGATAATCTTATAATTTCCACTTAGAGAGCATTTATTTAAAATTATTTATTATAAAATAGATTTGGCGGTCTTCTGATGAACGTTTTACAACATGCAAACCTGCTGTTAATGAAAAACTTGAACGTAGTCATGTTCCGATTATGCTATTATGGTCTTAAGGCAATCTTCCAGTCAACTGTACCGACCATATCTCATCGTTTTTGTATACTTATTGGAAAACATATAACGGGCATTCAACCATGTTTCAATCCGGTCTACAGGTTGGCTAGTCTGACGTACACAATTTGCGGAGCGGTGATATTGGATACTTGTTCGAAGCACCAACTGACAAAAAAGTTACTATTTCGGTGTGGCTGATATACTATCTGGTAACAAAATCAGTTTCAGCAAGCAGACCGCATTCTGTAAATTCTCCATTTTGGCTAACACAGTTATATAAATTCAGCTGACGATCGGAAAGTCAGTGATTAAAAAAGAGACGAAATGATTAGACTAGTGATTAATGCCACTTCGGCGTGGTTAGGACCACAAGTGATAAAGCACACCAATGTGCTAACGTAAGTAGGTTTTAATTCATCACTCAACATAACCAACTGGCTCTCGCACACTAGTTCCTGCCCGCTTAGCAGTTGGCGATGACTGCTCGATGGATTTCTTCCTGCGGCATGTATAACATGTTTTCAAATGTCATGCTAGTACTGCTTCCACCTACCAGGACTGGCCAGATTAATTTTTTGCGGTCTCGGAGACACTGGGCCTCAATCATTTTAAGCGGCGTTCAAGTTGTTTTTGCTTGCAGAAAATTTAATTTCGCATCCTTCGGTAAACAAAGTGGGATCATTGTAAAAAGTTGCTAGAGTGGCTCTTGCGAAATCTTCCAGCTCAAATAACGACGTTGTATTAGATATCAACCGATGGACCCCGTGTTTGTTTATGTTAGCTAAGGTTGGCGGCCGATGTCTTCCACCCATAGTCACTCATGAAAATGGGTCTTTTGGGTCTCATTTAACGATCCTCCCTAAGTATAACTTTATTTGCTCGAAAGCTAAAATTCATCCTACATTAACTTAACTCGGGCTTTAGATGATTGTCATCTCTTTGTTCTGCACTGTCGATCTACCAGGGCAGATCTAACTAGCTGACTCATATACTTTCTTGATCAGTAGTAGGGGATTTTGATTTTCATGTAGATTGAACATCACCTACAATTGATCGCAGCTGTCGCATTCCCATAGACTTTCCAGTCGGCCCATTTCGAAAAGAAGCACTAGACTCGAGTTTCGTTCTCATTAGAGCTCGTCAGTAGTGCATATCATCGCCGCTGCCGGGACTTGAACCACGGACACGCTGTTCATGAGGCAACCGTGTTTACCACTGCGCCATTGACCTCGCATTAGGCACGACCGAATTATCATATGTGAACGCTCAACCACTTTCGCTTGTGACTAATGATCAGGTTGCCCGATCGTCTCGAAATGGAGACACGATTACTGTCCAGTTAACTCCAATCGATGACCCCTCGACTAGGACTTCTCTCCAAGTTTAAATCACAGAAATCATTGACCTTCCTGGATGATATCTGATTATGATGGTTGATGCTGCTCAACTCACACTTTGTGTGCTTTGTGGTTTATAAGTCAACGAAGTATGGCTATATACGTCAGATTTATAGTCAGGTACCAAAGTGTTTCGAACTTATTTTAAAATAATTTTTAAAAAGAATATCGAACGTAAAATTGTTTTAATGCTTTATCGAGTGGTGACATTAACCACTTTATTTTTTATGGCAAATGACACGCTTGGGAAACTTTTGTGTAACTACACTGTTTGATGCATTTTACAGTCGGCGACATGTTACTTTTTTGAGTATTCAGGAAAGAGTTCACTTACCCTTGGAGTTAAACATATTTATATGCTCTACCGATGCTGAAACCGAAACTTCAACCGAATTGATAGGTAAGTCACGATATGATACGTGGCTAGATGACATTCATCTGCAATACTTTAAAACTACTCTGCGGATTGACAGGTCCATGAGCTACCTAGCCACATGGCTTTAGCAAGGTTTAAGACGGAAATGACGCTCATGACGTAAAGTATTCTTCAGTTGACAGCCACCGAATGCTTGCTGTAGAAAAGATAAGGGCATTTTCGTTTTTTGCTTTCTATGAAAATCTAGACCCATATAATAACGTCTGTTGATTATCAACTCTTCGGTTAATAATTTGTTTTCACATCTCAACTACTCTTCAGTATAGACTTCCTGAATCCCGTCAAACAGCTTCGTAATAAAACATTGTTTGTAAGCGATGTATGCAAACACAAGCAGTTAATTTTTGACCACTTTAAGTCACAGTCACTCTAGCCGATAGTTTAAAGAAACTCATCGAAATGAACTTTCCGTTGCATAATATCACTCGCTGACTGACAGATGTTACCATTGGACAATCTAAATCACTTATTATACTGCGTCTTCTTACTCTTTAAGCATTCATCTTCCAACCGTTATCGATTTTTTTAACAACATTTGAAGAGTTTGAATGCTGTTGTTATGAGGTTGTGTGCATCCTACAATCTTTTAGCAGAGAAACGAAAACTACTTATCTTACTTCAGACTCATCGAAATGGGAGATATCCATTGCATGTCGGCGAACACTCGAGCTGGTGACTTGCTTATCTGTGAAAGCTAGAACCGTTCGCGAGAAAAAGATATTGATTGACCTTTTACGAACGACTTCGTATGAGGGAAGCATGTTGG
Organism: Paragonimus skrjabini miyazakii; assembly: GCA_014338405.1. Classification (NCBI taxonomy): domain Eukaryota; kingdom Metazoa; phylum Platyhelminthes; class Trematoda; order Plagiorchiida; family Troglotrematidae; genus Paragonimus; species Paragonimus skrjabini miyazakii. The sequence goes on from JTDE01001957.1 coordinate 58,041, forward strand.
TCAGATAATCACATTCGATGAAACAGCTCTAGAATGTTCTATGATTGAGCTAATGAACACGATATCTTCCTTTGAGTATCCATTTTTAATGTCCAATTTGACCCAACATTAGTCAGCACATCACCGACTAGTTACCGATCAAGAGTGTAAGATCTGTTGAATGTATTCAACAGAATCCGGGGTCAGTCGGTGTAGGCAAAAGAAGCTTCGGTGTTATCGATGGCGTCATGTTATTCCTAGAACTTTGAGTGATGCGTTGACCAGTCGGATCTTAAAAGTTAGAACAAGTCGGTTTGGTTACTGCAGCATTATTAGCAACATAACCATTCGATATAAATATTACAACAAACTCCAATTTTTCACAAGGAGTATAACGAAAATATGGTCACCAGATGGGCTCCGTAGCCACAGGGACACAAGCAACAAGAACTCTCGGTTAGGGCTAACAAGCAAATACGGAGCCGGCAAGTCAATGTCCCCGGATGATGCACGCATAGAATTTGAATAAGTGTGGGCCAGTTAATAGAAAACAACAAGGCTGGTGGAGGATAGATAGGAACAGGCCGGCAAGCATAGGCATGGTGATGTCTCGGGCTGGCAGGTCAGTGCGTAAAACAAAGAACAGGTAATCTTTCCGGAGGAAGTACTAGTTTTATACTTTTTTACATATCTGTTTCCATTTTAGGCACAAGATTTTTCATTGCATCCTGAGGCAATTCGCTTTGGTGAATTAGAATTTCCACATTAGAATCTTGTACGTGACGTCAAGAACGCAATTGGTCCAACTAACCGGAAGGGACAACCGATCTTAATTAGGGCACTTCGCATTGGCTACTTCGGTCGAGGAAGTGGTACGCGTTATTCGAGGAGTGTCAACGGCTTTGTTTAATGAGAACCGGGTTAGCGGTCAAAGTGGAACATAGATCATCTGACCCTGATCCTACTAATTCATCAAACTGTGAGCCGTACTGGTTCCTGGGACAGTTAAAGGATTGCGAGTAGTTGGTGATGTTTGTGGATCTCACATCCAACAGAAGTGAGCTTTAGGGTCCTGATAGACTTCGAACTGTAGTGTGACAGTGAACCAGTTTGTGAGAACATTTGCAATAATTCTGCCTCATACATGGTTGGTGGACACAAGTACACTCGTATCAGTCCCAAAACATGCAGACGTATTATCGAAACATTCGAAAGGCTACACGGTTGCCCTCGTGATTAGAGTCAGGTGTAATACCGCCTACAAGTGGTTTCATGTGGATTGTATCAGTTATGAAGCTCAGCCTCTCGGAGGGCATAGAAACAAGATTCTGACAGAATCAGAGATCGATATTTTGTTGGAGTGGATTTCCGTAGACTCAGTGATTATACTGCAATTTCTGGGATTGCGCGTCAAGGCTGATTTTGAGAAGAAGTTACTGATTAAAACGATTAGTCGATATTTGGATGGCCGGCGCATAACTGTCAAAAACTCTGTCAAGTACCCGTTGGCGTGAACTCAAACGGCGACTTCTCACTATCGACTGATGGAATATTATGCGAATTCAAAAACTATTTGCTAGATTGATGAGACGAACTTCAACTTGTTTTGTACGATGTCATTGGAACGTTCATTTAAACGTTGTCCATCATTGTTTTCAAAAGTGTACAGAATATACCTGTTGATGTGTACCCGCTGACTATTCACCTCCCACGGTTCATAAAATAACTTTTGGGGTTGGCTTGAGTATATCTTATCACAGTTGTGTTCGTTTACGGAAGTACAATGAAATATAAAACTGATTGACTTGATAATCCTTTAGAGTTGGTGTCCTTTTTTACACAACGGCTAGCTCAGCACTGTCCTGACTTATCCTCGGGTCCGGTTGGCTGATTATTGTGGAGTTCAGATGCCAACTCCAAGTGAGGTCAACCAAACATTTGATCTAGTTGCCAGGGTACCATTTAGTGAGTGATATTGGATTATGATACAGGCTTCCTTCTCAACCTGACCTGGCAGTCATGGCGTGACGGGTGTAACTGAACGAAGTTCATATTACTTTGCTACCTTGTAACGGTAACAAACCCAGGACCTTCATGGTCGCCATGGCCGAGGTAAATCGAACCACATCAGCTGCACTATTGTGTCATTCTGACGTCAGTGTTGAACTGTAATTCGTTTGGCAACAAGGAATAGAGATGATCCACTAAGCGACTTTTGTTACACAGGTCATGACTGTTTTAGTTTTTCTACCGTTAGGAAGTGTCATCACCCACTATCAATCATTAAATGATGCCCATGTAGTGGATCTTCTCCATACATTGTTGCCAAACGATTTCTAATCCTACATTGACGTCAGAATGATAATAACACAACTAGTGTAATTCGGTTGACACGCACGAGAACCTATAGCATACGGTGTGTTAGACTGGCATTAACGGGTTGCGAACCGTATCTATCATATTAATACAATAGGCGATCGATGCTGTTGAAAATCCTGAGTACGTTTATCGGCTGATCTTAGATGGTTCGCCCTGGATATGGATGCAACAACACCATTAGTAATCAGTGTTAATTTGGCAACATGCAACTCTGTTATCAGAAATAAAAACTATAACACAAGTTCAGATTACTGAAAAGTGACCTTAAACAGAGTACTTGATCATGAAACTTGAAGGACAGATTCAGGGCACCTAACAAACAGAATCCATAAGAGCCTGACCAAAAAAGATCAGTTTTAATTTCTCTACCCTATTCGATAAAATATAAAAGCGATATGCACGAGGCAAAAGCATTATTGCGTTCGTCGGCAGATATTTTTGTTGCGTAGATGGCCCAATAAGAAAAATGTCACTCAACATCAATATTCTCCACTTCCCGTATACCTTACGAGAAGACTTGTGAGAATTTAATTATTTAACCACCTTTGGTAATATACGACCCACGACAATAACGCTTCTAAGACTACGGGTCAGAATTTTTAAGAATATCTTGTCATGGATTACTGTTTACCTTTCGACGGTTTGTGCTGTTACTTCTCATTAGCAATGTACTTCACCGGTGTAGGCAAAACCCCGCCTGACTAAAAGGTCATGTGATTGACAATGCTTGATTGATTACCATACGCGCGTCCACTAACAAGTACCACTCACATGATGATGCGGTGAGCCAAGTATAAAACTCCCATTTCCGTTTTTCTCAACATGCTTCATACAATTGAAAAGAAGAAATGTTTTTGGACTTTTATAAGTGAATCTGAGTCCACGTCAAATCTTCTCACCATCGAACAACTCAGCAGTGCTGCACATCACCCCTCGATTAATTCCACATCATGTAAAATGTTAACAAACGAAGGTACCCAAGTGTTTCATCAGAATGGTATAAGGGTTCAAACACCTACTCGGTATCCACTAACACCAATAACAATACAAAGACCTAGAATCTCGGCTTGAGCTGAACAACAGGGACTGTAAGGTGGGCGCTACGAGGAGCTTCCGTTACAATTTTGCAAAACGATGAATATGGTTGTCTCATCGAATCAGTAAAAATCCAGAAACCCTAGGCGTGTAAACAGAGCGCCATATTTCCCATATTGATCACATGTACATTTCTAAACTGAGTGAGAAAAGACATTATTTTGAACTGATTGTATACCTGAACTAAATACTGTCATTAACTTCGAATAGCTGAACTTGAATTCCACAAGCGAGTCAATTGTTGATGATGGTAAGGGATGCGTTTTCAATAGCTAGTTCGAACTGGCTAGGGATCCTGGGGTAGAAATCAAAAGGCGGTAGCTCATATTGCCATGCTGGAACGCTTCCAACTGCAAAAAACGCATGACACTGCACTTTTCTAACAAGACAATACACCAATATGCCTATCCCATAAGCAGGAACATGATCACTGTTATATAAAATATGTTTCGAAAATAACCAGCTTGCTCTTCAGATCTCTATCTAGCTGTGAGACTCTGAGATTACTAGCTCGACAATTGTATCTGATTGCTAACGACTTCACTTAGCCTGTCACATTAAAGAGAATCCCGAAAGAGGGAGAGTGTAGACGTAGTTACTGCTGAAATCGTTCACGAAGGGGTTGGGGACTATAATCGCGTTCATTTCCCAGGTTGCGGCCCTCACGACTCACAGAGTCGGTAGCTTGAGACGTAAGGTGAGATGGCGGCTAACCAAGCTCAGTGGCGTGAATGTTTTCGTTGTTTGGACGAGTTGTCTGTGAAGTGAGTGCATTTATTGACGCGGGGCAGTGAAAGCCGTCTTACTTTCAATCACAGCTTTGTTGTTTATTTGCAAGGTGTAAACATCTTGATGTATGTTTGTGTATAGACGAAGCAATTTTTAGTAGTTTGGTCCCTTCCCCTCCACTTCTTTTTTCTCCTCTCCTCCTATACAGAGTTTGATTTTTTCTTTTTCGTGGTCGTGTGACAGTTAAGCATCAGTGTGAACCACTGATGTATTGCTGTCTATGATGGTAATGAGGGTGACTGCTGATTATGCAACGTTTATCGAAAGCAAATCGAAACAATCAGTTGATGTTTTGAAACAAAGTAGACAGACTATATCCCATTGAGTTTTTCCAACCGCTTAACATACTTAGGCTGTCTTCATAATTTTTCGTAACCCTTCTTAACGAATTAACGATAAAAAACATTACCCTTCGATGTCCGGAGCAATAACGGTTGGGGGGGGGGTACTAACATAAGAAAGGCCATTGCTGTAGACTGTACATTAACGAAGCTGAGACTGAGGACTATCAGATTGTCGAACACTTGACAATCCATTGTTAGACCGATAGGTTAGCATGAAGGGTAGATCGAATTAAGGATTCGACCCACTAACGAGAAACTAGATTGCTGGTCAACCGTTTTTGACGGTCCGTTATGTTTACTTCGTCCGCCGACGGAATTGCTCAGGCTGCCTTTTGATTTGTTTGGTTTGTGACGAGGGTAGGCACAAAGTCTGAACAAGCCGCCTCTGATGAAGTAATGTTAAGTAGAGCAGCCTGATTCTGATAGCCTTGTCGGTGCTGGTTGTTCTTATTCGGATGGCTTCTGATGAATTAGTCACCAGTCGGTAGGCGAATCACAGCACGCCATTGACCTTTCGAAAGCTTGATCGGTATCCATCTATTACCCGCTTTCGTACGGATGAACGGGTTTTCCGCAATTAACCGATCGAGCTTCACCCGAGTTCGTTTCGACAGTTGTTTTCATGTTTGAGCGATATGATCTACTTTACTGAAAAAGGTGAAAATGGAAACACACAGTTGTGTTCCCAGTTGGCAGCCAGTCTTTTTCACAAAACCGGAGAACTGGGGGTGTTATGAAGTGGATATGAAGTTCGACCGTGGCAATGGTGCTACTGACAGTCTGGCGTTACCACCCTGCACCTTAGGTTTAAGTAGCGTCCTGATCATAGAACCTGTAATATGACGTTCCACGTAGACATCAATAGTGAGAATGTTTTTATGCTTTTGTGGTCGTTTTGTTAGGTTTCCTTTAAACAACTAACTTAGGCTGTGTAATTCAAGCACCATGAAAAATTCCCGTACTACGAAGATTTACGCTTTGCACTGTCCAGATATTCATTTGTTGCACGCTGCGATAAGTAGTGCATACAATGCATGCAGTGGGTAAACAAATATGCAAGAATGAAATGTGAGCCTCGACCTTGACCATGATTTATCAGAATGGTGGATACATATCCCTTACTGGGATAAGCGTTCGGTTAATCGTCGAGCTTGACACTTAATGTTCTACTTCAACGTTCGAATCTTTACGCTCACACCCTTACGTACTCATGATGTCACCTCGTTTGCTGGTCAAAAATCTGCAACCCAAACGTCAGATTTGGCGAACAACGGAACACCTAAAGTGTCACATTAAGTTGACGCTGTATACAATAATGTTTGGTATCGGAACCAATGGCAGTGCATTATACACCTGTTGTATAAAGTGTATAAATTGAGTATTATGGTATCACTCGAATGCACAGAAACTACAGGGTACGTCTGAGCGTCAGGAAGTGCAAGAGGTGGAAGCGGCTGTTGAAACCGTGTATGTGCACTGTGCAGGAGGTGTCACTGGAGAGACTGGCGATCGTTGACTGTTAAGGATCTGTATACACTACGTCCACTGGAAATGATTTCTGTTAATTTATACGAGCACCTACTACACAGTCAGCAAATTCGGATGTGTTGGGTTGTTAAGTAAGAAATAACTTTTGAAGAAGGTCAGAGTTGTCATTGTGCAATCAGAACTCAGTTTATTCGCTTTTCCCGAAATAGTATCCGTCAACGATCGCCGTTAGGGGTCATGTGGGCACAAACCGTTCACTCAATCAGTTTGTTTATGTGAGATCTGACGACGCTGGTTTTGCTACTGTGTAACGTTCACTATTGACTATTATTGTTGTCGTTGCTACCCATAAACTATGTATATCCTAATGTTTTACGTTCGCGGCTAAACGGGTGATTTAGGTGTTAACGTCTTGTGGCATCTCCTCTTGCGCTATTATTTAAGTAGGCCGTTAAATCTAAATCACAGGTAATCAGAAAAGACATGTAGATGGTAGGGTGCCTGGTGGGTGAATTCTCTGCTATCTCTTGTCCTTATAAACCAAGTAAATATGCCTAACCACATAAGCAAAGTGAGCTCACCGAGGAAACAGCTAGCTAGGTATCACATGAAATTGGAGAGGTACATGCTACACGTCTTCCTTGTTGTATATAAGACAAACAAATCCTCATAACAAACCCGATGTATTATGTTGTAAGAAGTCGACATCAGTATATGTTGTCTTGCCCACTCAACTATTTTTCAGATGGTTAGGGGTTTTAATGAAACAGAGTGACGATATGCGTAGTCCAAACAAATGTCAACAATAGTTATGTCTGATTTAATGATTATCGCATGTATTGAAGCGCCAGTTGACATGGTGACCGTTATTATGCGGCAAGGAAGATTTGACAATGAGTCGCCATTTATGTTTGCACGCATAGTTGTCGGAACTTTGCTATTGCGTGCCTTAATGATAATGTTTTACAAACAAATTAATCTTGCCTATGTTTGAGGCAGCAGGAGTAAACACCAGAGGGAGGGGGCTGCTGCGAAGAAACCAGCAAGTAAATGTTAACGATTAGTATTGGTGTTACAAATTTGGTCAGTGAACTGGACAACGTGTATACAAAAGAGCCACAATAGAAATAATCATAAAACCAGTACCGAATAAAACGTAGCTTTCATGGGCTGCTATATACGTCTGTCTGTCCGTACAATTTATTTGGGTAAAGATTAGGTAAGCAGTTTTCGCAGATGATTTGAGTAAGGTTTTAAAATCACTGCATGCTTTTAATTTTGCTCCGCTGATAAGAACCATGCTTATTCACATGCCAGATATACATGAGGTCTCCGCATTTAACTATCATTGTCTCCTCCAGTTAACACCGGGTGTCACTTGTATTGACTGTGAGCAACTTCACTACCTGTTATTATGAACCGGGGACATCGTTAAATTCACTACCGCTAACAGGACTATGAAAAAAGTATAGTCACAACCGATCGAGATAAGTATTCCGCAAGTGAACAAACAATGTGTTACACAGTTCACTGTTTAATGCGGTTGCCAACAACCAGTCATTCAGAAAATGACATGAAAGCACTAATCGCTCCGCTGACCACGATTGAGGATGCTCTCTATTATTTATTGAGTTGTGGACTGTTTGAGCATTCATATTGCTGGTTGAAGAAACTCAGATACAATAGTTCATGCAGTGAGTAACGCATCCGTAAGCACGAGATTGTGAAGTTGCCTTTTGTTATCTCCACTACATTGCGACATTTACTTTCAAGTAACTTTATTTATAATTCTTTATCCTGAGCAGTATGGTCTGTAGCGACGGTAGTTCGAACCAAAATATTTTTGAGTACTGTTTAAATTAGTAATTTAAGTAGGTATAGATTGGAAAAAGCTGAGGACAATTTAAAAACACCGGTGGTCAGAACACTGGATTTAGTGGGACCGTCAAAGAAACATTAAATTGTAGATAGCTTCCTTCTTTGAAAAACGATGTCAGTACATGTAGATTACAGCTATTTGTCGGTGCGTTTTTAGTGAATCGTCATGAAGAGCCCACTGATCACAGATAACAGGCTGCATTTTTACAGATTTGAGTGAAAGACGTAGTTACTAAACTTAGTAAGTTTTCAAGTTAAGTCTTCTATACTCATTCCTTAAATCATCGATATTTATTGACTTTGTCTGCTTGCAGGTAAGTCGCACACCTGAACAATCACAGCCATATTATCGACCAAATCTGACCTACCTCCTACAGTTCTCTCCCAGCTTATGAGAGCTTGCATATAACTTCCATTGACAAATGGGAGCAGAACCGGCTACTGCTAACTTATATTGAGTTCCGCTCTCAAAGGTGGAAGGTATTTGTAGGAACTGAATTACCGGCATATCCGTAGATATGGTTCAGTTCTAACAAACACAAACCGTGTTGCAGTTAAACGACAGGAAAAGCGATCTCGTGAGGAATTTACTTGAGCATGAGTTCCATCCTGAAATTAATATTACTATTATTATATTTGTTATATTTTCAAAAGACAATGAAACAGTGTCCTATCCAACGGCGTTCATCCAAACTGATTTCGATGCATAATGCCCGGTGCATACCACAAATATGAAGTTTATCAAATGGTCACCTACAAGGTCTGTCGTGCCAGAGTACAGACAAACCCCTTAGCACTACCAAGGCAGTGTTGAACTAGTGGCTAGATCCTTTTGCGGACAGATAGATTGCGTCAGTAGAGTGGCAAAAATTGTGGTCACGGCACTGTAACTGTTCGTTTCAGTGGGCAGTAGAGACTGAAAATACGAACACTTTGTTATTACTGTGATTTGCTCCGAGATCCTAACACATAGTAAACAAAGCTTCTCTTATGTGGATGACCCTCGGTCCATGAGAATTCCAATTGTGTGCCGGCCAGTAGCAGTATGTTGACGTAGTTAAACACCTATCTGGATAAGTTCTCCATTCTTCTGATATCCGACTGTTTCACTATTGATAATATGCATTATCTTAAATGAAGATCTAAAACCTTATAAATGTTCGAATACGTACAAAATTCGTTGCACAGATGAAACCAATAATTCTTTTGAGACGAAACAGACATCATTTCCTCCGACGGAGAATTCAATAAGTTATACCTTTCATCTGACTAGGTAAACGGATTGTGGTTTTGTTCATCAGTAACAACTTGCAGATTAGCCTAATATTTTTTTGCACTATGCACTTAATTGACCGATAGCTATGAACTATACCATTATTCGTTTGTCTTTATAGGTTAACTTTCCGAACAAGCTTCCTTGTCTACTTGTTATGTTGCTCAAATCTATCTTGTTTATCTAGCACAATTTGGAAAACTAATCTGTCTGACATTTCCAGTCTCAATACTACGGATAGTGGTCATTTCCAACAACTAGCTAACGAAGGTGTGTATTAATTCTGAGCTAATCCGAATGGCCTAGCTGAATGTGACAGCTGTGATCAATTGTGGGCAATGTCCAATTTGAAGTCATCTAAATCCCGAAACTTTTATTAAAAAACCGAAATATAACTTAAAATAACTTGCCCAAATGGCAATAACATTATTGTTTAAGTTTTGCGACTATAAGATTGTTATACATTATATCTACAGGTACAATAGAATAAAGTGAATGAATTGTGCATTTTTTGTTAAATTTTCTTTAAAATTTACTAAGTCACAAGCTGATAAATAAGTTCAAGAAAAACCAAAACCGATTGTTCGCTGAATATAGGACATATGTGTATCTATATTTGCTATTTTACCATAAACAATTTGTTACATATAAATGGCAAGGCATGCATAATGATGCATCTGTCAATTCAATTAAAACTGTTATTGAGAAATAAAGACACGATAAACTATACCCTGACAAGTCTCACTCATTGATTTCGGCGTAATTGCCTAAAACAAAAAGTACTAGTTCCTGTTCTGAACAAACGTCACAGATAAGTTAGCAAAATGTTTTTAGTGTTCTGTACTATAGAATACTCCTTATAAATGTTCCATATAGGGACTTATCTGATTTTCGGTAAATTTTCTTCGACAACCAGGATAAAATTAGAGCCGAGTTGTCATTGCCTCTCCCAAAAATGCTGACCGCATGACCTTCCACGTTTTCGCGGCATTAACCGGATTTTCTTTTTAACTGAGTAAACTTTACAGACGCTGTTTAAAGTGAACATCACTCACAAGTAATCTTAGCTTTCATATTCACATTGACTTCCCAAATGGTCCTTATAGAAGACAAGCACTAGACTTGAGTTTTGCTCCTGTTAGAGCTCGCCAGTAGTGCGTACTGTTGTCACGGTCGATGTCTGAACTCCGAATTATTGCCCCATTGACTTCACAACAAAGCATCGCCGAGCTATAATAGCTGAAAGTTCGGCCACATTCCGTTGTAAGTAACCACTAGACTGCCTGCTCCCTTAAACAGGAGAAACAGTTGCTACTTGATAACTTCAATCAATAGCCCTCTTGACTAGAACATATGCGTCAGATTGAAGTCTCTACTTTCATAAAACTCTTCAAGTGCAATACTTTTTATCGACAGTGGTCAAGTGAAAACGTTTATCCGAGTGTGACAGCCTGTATCAAACTTGACCGTTGTTCCTGTTAGATAGCCGATAACTCGTCGGTAATCTTATAGTTGTCCATTAGTAAATGATGTTTGCTTCCTTCGAGAATCTTGTTGGAGCACATTGTCTGAAAGTAAGGTACTGTACACCTGTACAAATGCGAACGACTTTCAATGGTTTCTTTATACTCGATATAAGCGAAAAGAAGAGGACAAACAAAGTGATGACTGTCGTCGTTAGTGGTTGTCAGGTTCTGTTATGTTCTTATGAACCCAAGTGTACACGGACAATATGCGCATGAAATCTGGAGCCACAAGAATCAAGGCAGTAATAGTGTTTGTTGTCAAAATGGAAGCAAATCTCAAAGCCTGTTGTTCATTTTTGAACACCACGGCCAGGTTAATCGTAAACATAATGAAAACGAAATTTTTTTAAATTCTCTGGTGGCTTTTTCATGCTAAAGTTTAAATTACTGAAGTCAAGGCCTACGTGACGTGATGTTTTTTCAAAAACGTTGTTTTTATTTAACGTGAATCAAACGTTTTTGCTCTATTCAGAATCTAATCCATAACCCTATCAACTGAATGCGCAAAAATGAAAATAGGAATTGACTGCATCAAATCCGTAAATAATGAAGAAACGCTTGTCCGAACCCGACCGTTTCGATTAACACAGGAAGTGTTTTACATAAATGTGCATATATATTCATTCTGAGAGGAGACAATATACTAAAAGGTAAGATAATCCATTCGTAACTGTACGTGCAATCAACCGGAAAGGTTCACATTTGGCGTCTGTTGATTGGGTTCTACTCATTGAAACAGAAATTGGTATTATCAAAATATGGTCGCCTGGCAATGGTTAGTAAATGTGCCCCCATCCACATTACCCTGATTTTTGTTCGTAAAAATATCGGTACGCTCTGACATGTTGATCTTTTGTAGACCTAAGAGCCAACAACAGTATTTGCGTTGAACGGAAAACCAGAGCCAGATGGTTGTCACTCTGCTGAGGTTTTAATCATGGTTGTCATAACGAGAGTGCAATACATATCCACTTTGTGCGTACACCGCACATTAGTGGAGATCACCGCTAATGTGTGACAACAACCTTGGTGTATAAACATAATTAGAGTTGTCGTGCAATCACCGTTTATAAATTCCATATGCTCTGACTGGGGTACTTTGTCGCACTGGGGAGAGGTGGGTGGCCGCTACATGATATTTGGATGTTGTGGTTTACTCTCCTCTGAAGAATGTTTGTCCGGTTATTCACCTCAGTATATTGCATTTCGTGCGGGTGGTTGTAAAACGCTGTGGGTTACAAAATAGTGACTAACCTTTAAATGTGTAATTCACGTTTGTCGAAAAGACACGTAAAAGTTTATCAACCAAGCGCGTGGAACTCTAAAAATTTTGTTCAGAAAGGATATCATAACAGAACAATGTAATGGGTGAGATTTGATTTCCGTATTTGGTCATCATTTCGAATAGATCTAAATAAGCCAGAAAATATTTACCAAGAAAATCGAGAAAATCAGCCATTAAAGGTCAGTACTAGTTGTTTGCATTCACACAACCATTGTTTTGTCCGATTTCGTTGAGCGATAACTCATCCGGTCGCCCATTCTGTCCCCGATCCGCTCGTTATGGGCTTTTGGACGTACCTCCTCGTGTTGAATTATTCCGCTGAGTGTTGAAATACTCACACTCCCGGCCTGATAATCCACCACAACAGGAAATTTCGAATGACAAGCATGCAGGACATTTAGGCTCTTTGTCTAAGCATCCGAAATCTGCAATTCGCTGTCAGATAGCGTAAAGGAAAATGCAATTGGCAAACTCACGTCAACACACCTCGGGTTCTGCTTTCACTGAGCTGACGAAGTCATCCGGCTGAGGTCGTTCTCACCTATTCTCCCGTCAGCCGCTGGTTTAAGACGGTTCATGTAAGGCAGGGTTTTAACTGTCAAATCTACCGCGTTATCATCATCTTTGTTCATCTCAAACCCACCTACAGATTTTCCGAGAATATACTTCGGACGAGAACGGCCTCCTTAGCAAGAGGTGTGAATGGACATATGCCATATGCCATATGGACACATACGCCCAACAGGCCGTACCTTCGCTCAACAGACAGCTTACATATCCAGTGCGGTGTTGTCACCTTAGCGATCAGGCTGCATGAACCGGTTTGTTAGTAAAGCATAGAGTCGGTGGACGGCTGCTCTCTTTGATGTACTATCCAAACGCACAGCCGTCATATTTCATGGACCAATGATTGCGTTGATGTCAGCGGGTCGCCACCACAATTGACACCCGAACTGGATTGAATAAACGGGCTAGCATCCAAGTAACACAGGATTTGACGCAGTACTCAAGGCTGGGTAAACTTTACTGGCAACGGAGATGAAAATCGGGTTAAAGACGGTTCAGTGGTTGATTGGACGCTTCATTCCAAGCATATCAGCACTAAGAGCGTTAGCTTGTCGGCAGTCAGAAAATTCACGAAAGTATTAAAAAACAAAATGTTTGAATAACAAATTGAATTACCTTCTAAAACCCATGTTACCTTGTTTTCGTTCTCGAACGGCGTACGTGTCGTAGTTCCCATTACATTAGTGCACCTTCCTGTTTTGTCGACTTGTCAAGACTTTGTGGCTTTATATGAAAACGGAATCTACTAGTTCAAAATAGATAACCCCAGTATTATGTTCAAGTCATCTCGGACCCGAACTGAAGTTTGATTTTTAATCTCACGTAGCCTTGGTTCGTTCGTTCTGTATGAGACTTTCATATAATCAGGTAAAGTCCAGCAAGTAAAATCTGTCCGTTAGTCGCTCAATGGACATGCGCCTTCAATAACGAACAAACCCTTCATTATGTAACTGATTCCATCCAGTCAATCGAATACTCATCATTGGGAGTAGTCATACTACGCGGCACGTGATTACTTGGACAAACGTATGTCACTATGGCAATTGAAGGCTTCATACTAGTTCTTCCGAAACATAATGTCAGAAAGGCGGTACAGTCAGTCTACTAGAAGAGGTTTGAAAATTTCCATATATATATATATATAAAACAATTATGTTCGACAAGAGATGCAACCTCAGCTTACGCCTGAGAACCATCAGAAGAAAACGGAATTAAGCCATCGATACGCAAGCCACCGATTTTTAAACGTGTGTCTGACAAGTAGCAAACTCTGACGTTGATTATGTATTTGGTATCTAAGACAGCCATATTGTGAAGCTAACCATTTGTACTGAGAAAAAATTATTTCACGTCATTTGTTGCGCAGGATGGCTGAAATTCAGAACTGACTAAAAATGTTCACAATTTATCCGTTGTGCTGTGTAGGCCGGAGTTTCGATCACTCTCAAAGAATCTAGTAGGGAATGACGAGTTGGGGATGAGAACGTGATTAAGTGTATCGTACCCGAACTGTGAGTGGTCTCAAATCTTTTTACGTTTTTCATGATAAGTGCCCATAACTCCGGCAATGATTTCATAAAGTGCGCAAGATTAATGTTATACAAATCAATCAACAATCACAATATCGTACTTGTCAACGAATGGACCATAGTGTTCATCCAAATCATTGAAGCTCTCTAGGGATCAGTACTAAAAAACTACATAGAAGTGCGACAGCAAGTAGAAATGCCAATGTTCTGATCGACCGTGACTTCAATCTATTATGAACCCATCTTCTCCAGTTTTCCGCCATCAACAAGCTGCATGGGCGATGGCATCAAAACACAGTCATTTGCCAAAAAATGTTTCGATGCCTTTTATTCGCTCAGCCTTCTTGCTATAATAAAGATGCATTACAATTCTTTGACCATCTATAAAGGCCTTTTCACGATTTTCGGTGGTGCGGCAAGTGGTTCTCCAGCTCACGACTCCTCAGACTTATGCCAACGTGATTGAACTGAGAAGATAGAAGGATTCACAAACAAATATCACCTGATACTTTGCTTCTCCTACATGCAGGCTGGATTCAATCAGCACAAGCCAGAGAGAACCTTCAATGGTAATGAGGGCCTGCGACAATTTTGGCCGGCCCTCAAAATCGAAACAAGTGTTGGAATGGTTTGGTGGTACTCCTGATGGTAATGATTGGAACGTTAGTATTTTACAGAATGCAACGTAAAACAATGGAAATAAAACAGACTCATGACAGCGACGATTTAGGCTGCAGTATCTAGAAAGGCACACTAACATTCATGTCAAGGCAATACGGTTGAACGATCAAGCCAAATTGCTTGCAAATATTCAGATGCAGACACGTAGTTAAGGCTTGCGGTTACCAAAGCAAGTCACAAGGTGGAATATTGAAGTACACTCGTGTGAGAAGAGGTGTTTTGTATGCATGAACGAGGCATTGATAACTAGGACTTCCCGAGATTGTTGCTGTGTGCAAATGAATGGTCGTTTTCGATGTAGTGCTGAAGCCCACATCCCTGTGTCGATTTTCTGAGTAAATAATCCTTGTACCACCCACATTCCTGACTTACAGTGTTAGTGGTTTATAGTGTATTCGTATCAACAAGATGACAGGAAGAGACACGAGTGTGCTAGGAAGCTGATCCTCACTTCGCAAAAATGTCAGAATTTTGGAAATCTCCATAGTTACATCATTACACTCTTTGTACTGAGGGCAAATCATACGATCGTCATGTCGCACCTCGATAGAATGAGCAACATAAATGCTAGTAACGCCCACTATTATGTCAAATATGAGGTGAAAGTATCAAACACACCATCTGTACAAGGCAAATTAAGAAGGCATCATATCTGACAACCTCCTCATATATCTAAGATGCACAGAATTTTGAACAATCGGTCGGATTGATAGGTTAACTGATGTGCTTCCGGGAAGAGCCTTGACTTTATTTTCACCTTCATATTTGAAGCGTATGGTCAGATGAGCTCAGTCATTTTTGGAACCACTCAGTATCATATCGTAATGGGATTAGTTGTTGGGCAAAGTCTTAGCTTTGAAGTTTTATCCAATTTGACAACATTTTTTCCTCTGTTTCGAGTTGTGCATACTGTGACTGTGGAAGTTATCTAAATTTGTTCGCGGCAGTTTGTTTATCAAACAAACTGGAAGCTGATCCCAATATTTGCATCTTTGTTGAGTCCAGTTTTCAAGTGACTGGAAGCAATGGCACTGACAGCCAGATCTATCTTGTTTATAACCCAGCTGGTTCTTGTATTGATTGAACATCACCTACAATTGATCGCAGCTGGCCCATTCCCATAAGCTTTCCAGTCGACCACTTTCGAAAAGAACCACTAGACTCGAGGTTTGCTCTTGTTAGAGCTCGTCAGTAGTGCATATCTTTGTCACTACCGGGACTAGAACCGTGTTTACCATTGCACCATTGACCTCAAGTTGAACATGGCCGAATTGTCATATGTGAACGCTCAACCACTTTTGCATGTGAGTAATGGTCGTGTTACCTGATTGTCTCGATAGGAGATACAGTTATTGTCCAGTTAACTCCAGTCGAAGATCCCCCGACTAGGACTTCTCTCCAGAACCCCTTAACTTGTTGAGCGGTATTCTGATTACTGATGAATAGTAGGGGATTTTGGTTTATAGTGTAGATTGAACATCACCCACAATTGATCGCATGTTCTGTGTTCAGTCTATACAAGAACTAGCTTGTTCTATCGGTCTGATTGCCATAGAGCGGAAACAACGGCAGTGATTGAAGGTCGACCAGCTAATCTTTGTCAGTGCGATGTGTTCCGTCCAGTATGCTATGTTTACGGACTTGTTGTGATCGAGTGTGTCGTCTGCCTCGCTGATAGCTTCAATTGCAAATGGGTGTCATGGTTTCTTAAATATCTGCTTGTAAGTAGTGTTTTGCTGCAATATGGCTGGCTTAACAAACGTCGTCGGCGTGACAAGCTAAGATGGAAAATGCTGAATGTTAAGTCGACCTTCGTTTCGACATCTTTGGTGCGTGAACGAATAAACACGATGTGCTCCAGTTTTATAAGAGTGAAAGCACACACAATGTTGCTAGGATAAGTTCAGTATTCTCTGATTCATCAACTGGAAATTTCGGAGGAAAGAGTTTTGTATTGAAAACAAATAGACAGAAAATTATGTTACTTCTGTTTCAGTGTACAGTGTTGCAGTCAGTGAACCGAGGACACCCTTAATCAGAAGTAACAAGCATCCCAGTTAAACTGACAATGAACCAGACATAGTTCGTGATGGAATGTATTTTGAACAAGACGACTTGATTGATAAGATTGATATTCGAAAGATGGCTGAAAGTAGTGATCATTCGGATTGTGTTGAAAACCCAGAAAATCAACCAGTGATTGGATAGGCTTACAGCTTTTGAAATCGAACAACGTCACATTGTTATGCCGTGACAGTGAAATGCAAACAGCGTTCTGAAAATAGATTGAACAGAGACACATGTTACATATTTCAAATTGTGCATGGTTCCAGCGAGAATACTGAAGCTTTCCTTTAAGAAAATCGGACGAACACTTTACATTTGGCATCGTGTGTGTTCTGTTCAAGGACTGATCATTGCATCTGTGTCAACGCATTTTGTAAGCAGTAATTTGTACAATACCCTTTGATTAACCCAGTTTCCAGGACCACTATCAACTCCGAGTTCCGACACTGTAGCAACGCATTGAACGATGTGGTTTAGCAGATCAGCCACCCCGTATCCACGATATGTTTTCTAAACTGGGATGTCTGAATCGTACTCAGACGCTTTGTTGTGTGCTGAGGGTTTAACCGAGTGCAATCATCAAGCAATTTCTCAAATTATAATCCATCCTGTTAATATACAAATTAGTGCAAAACAATTGACCTGTAGAATGTCGACAGAGTTAGAACAGACACTGGAGTGGTAAACAATCGCGGTTTAGCACCCGATTAGGTACGGTTTAAAAACAAATATTGGCGATGCGTCTATCTATAAAAGACAAAACTGCAAAGGACTGGTTTTGCGAGCCGTTTGGAAAGATTTTTGGTTGACCTTCGTTTACGTTGGAGTTTTCTAAAAATTTTCATATAGTCATTGACTAGCACAACTTTTCCTTGAAATTTCACCACCAAAATGTCTGTAAAATCATAGCATTTACTGGAACAGGAATCGCACTATGGTGCACGTGTACACAATCATTGAAAACTGGCAGACATTGGTCATTTTATATTGCCTTGCTGTAAACAGCAAACTGTACTTTACCCTCCTGTAGTCAACTGAGTATAAAAATCGAAAAAAGTGAGCTACCGTCAACCAATGACTCACGAGAACTTGACGTATAGACGAGTGAGGTTCAGATGGCTATAATATCGCACTTAACCTGTCATGTATGGTAAGTGTCATTATCGATCTCACGTGACACTTAGGCTTTAGTGCTTTATAGGGAAATATGAAATTTTATCGGACATTGTATGCCACACCCTCAAGCCTCAATTAATTCCATCACAATTAATCCGAATGTGCACGTCGTATACGGGATCAGTTATGTTAGGTAAACAGATACGACAGAATGAGAGATGTTGACCAGAAATATCTGTGCACAAAGCATAGGCAATTTCATAGATAGTTACATCAACAAAGGACTAACCACTAACAAGAGAATACACTTTGAAACCATTCGTCTATATGGTTCTTAAAGTTGTATTATATCCAGAAGAATCCCTTGATAATGAAAGCTGAAAGATATGGGAACGGTGTTGCGATAGTTTTGTAAATCATCTGGCCAGGTTATGAATTTTTCACTTATCTACGAATAGAACTGGCCTCAAAAGATTATCATTTTTGTGCAGTGTGGACGAGCCTCGTATTTGCAGCGGGTAAGCAATTCATCGGTTTGTACTGAGTTTCACTGTTGATTTGGAAAAAGGTGCATTACAATCTGCTACTTGTCATGTGGTTTTTATTCAATGAGTGGTTCAAACTGGAACTCCGTTCACTAGCAAATAGTGTTCGATGTTGATGTTGCTGTTCATAAAGACTGTGATTGAATCGCTGTCAGGGTTGTAATAAATTAAACCCCGTGTTCTTTGTACTTTTAGTAGGTAACGTGATGAGCACAGACAACAGAGACTACGAGCAAAACTCAGGCCTCCAGGTTCACTTAATTATATTAGTGGAAGTTAAGTTGATCAGATTCTTTACTTAAAAAGGTGCTGACATAATCACCATGATTGTCACTGCTAGTGAATAGTATTGTGGTGGATTATCAAACCGAAAGTGCGAATATTCCAATACTCAGTGGAATACTTCAACGCGCGGGGGTAACTACGTCTAAACTCCCACAGCGAGCGGATCGGGGACAGGATGGGCGACCGGATGAGTGATCGCTCGACCGGATCGGACCAACGGACGAGGCATAGCAGGCAAAATGGTAGAGACGACCAGTTCGGAGGTGCGATTATTTCAACGTTCAGAAGAATATCTCGACACGTTCGTGGAATATGATCAAAGCCCACAATGGATAGAATGCGGACAACACGAGCGACCGGACGAGCCATTGCTCAACGAAATCGGACCAGCGGACGAAGAATGGCAAGCGGAAAACCCCCAGATAGAAGGCGCCGATCACACATAAACCGGGCGGAGCGGAAACCGGTGGGGTGTTTGTTGTGGACTGGATTTCCGACTCAAACGCAAGTGCGCACGTAGCATGACAACTAGAGAGTTGGACAATAAAAATTGTGGTTTATTGCATGCATTTTCGCTACAGTATAAATTGTGTCCATTTGCTGTTCCTGTACTGGTCATATACAGCCAACTGTTTATGTATGCAACTACTTAAATCTAGTAATGTTAGTATTTGGTATTATATTTTTGATTAATGTGTTGACGAAAGATTAATATAATCGGCTGAATAAATTAAAATAAATTAAATGATTTAAATAAAATATGAAATACACCTAGGTCTTTATAAATCTCCACTCATCTGGGTAAAACTCAGACAAAATTGTCGCGACTGCCGATCTCACTTTTCTGATTTTCAGCATTGAAAACAAACGTTTTAGATAAAACTTTTTCAAATGAATCTTTTTACTTTTCGTAATCAGTTACCTTTTCATATTGCGCATACAGTATCGAGGCATATATATTCATAGACTGTTAGGGAGGAAAAATAGTGAACTTTGTGTTTAATGAACATCCGATTTGGTCTGTTTCAAAAGTTGTCACTACAAGTATTGTATGACATACATAAGCGTGTAAAATGGATGTCACATCAATTCACCCGGGAGTATTGTCTGTCTTTTTTGACAGGGTGCTCCATTCAGTTCAGTCGGCTAGAAGACACTAACTTTGAATTGGCGGTTTGGATTAATGCACAAGCATTGTGCACCGACAATCGAAAGGCGCCATATTGGGCTTCTGTTATGCTCTAATTATTCTACTTGTATAAGAAAGTCACCTGTTAAGGGCTGAAAACGAAACAAAAAAAATGAGCGCAAACGTTTATGTCCCACGAGATTGCCTAAAAGCATACGGTTTATAAGGAAATCGCATTAGGCGGTCACAAGCGAAACTCACTGATGCTGATCAAATAGGAAGCGTACCTGTTACACATCGAGCTACCACATTGAGAAAACCAGAACAGCAGTGGTCTGGGCGACACTAAGAAATCTGAGTTTATTGGAAAACAAGTTCTTTTCATAGAGAAACAACGGTGTTTACGATTGCTCTTGAACGACAGGCGTTTTTTCGTTTCGATTGGCCAATTCATTGTTACGTTTCACAGCCGTGCCTTAGTTAACTCGGTTGTTTAAATCTGATACACATTCAAACAAACTATTTTAATCGCCACCTCTTACAGACAATTCGACATAGCAGTTGGTCGCCGTTTTTGATCGGTTGTTTCAGATCGGCCACAATTCTCCTTGCAGCAGCCTGTGTGTGAGTTATGGTTAGTTGAACTTCTAGTCCAACATCTGCAATAATCCAAGTGCTAATTTTAAACGGTAACTTTACCATACTTCTATAGCATTATTTGTTTGCCCGCTAGTCGTATTACAGGAAGCGACAAAAAGCACAGCTGTACTTCGATATACTTGGTTTAGTTGTAAAGTTTCGACTGTTAATGCTTTTTACCCCTTCTAGCACCAAAGTGGTGGGAATTGGCTTTTTGAACAGAACTAGAGAGATGTCATAATTGCAATTAATCTGATAAGCACGGTACACAGTCACACGAGTTACACTCTTTCAACAGGCGTCTGTTTACAAAGCATGTCCACATCCACATTTATTCTCATCTTCC
Organism: Paragonimus skrjabini miyazakii; assembly: GCA_014338405.1. NCBI lineage: Eukaryota > Metazoa > Platyhelminthes > Trematoda > Plagiorchiida > Troglotrematidae > Paragonimus > Paragonimus skrjabini miyazakii. Next base: position 78,981 of record JTDE01001957.1, read on the forward strand.
TATGCACGATGTACTGAGGATAGAAGAGCTGCACGGCAAACGGTCACTTACTGTCCACTCGACACAAAGTTGAGTTACTGCAACTGTTGGTGGTTGATAAGTCTTTAGTTCAGTTCCCGTCCAAGTGTTGAGTCCCTCCCTATGTTGAGTAATATCTGGGCCGTTTTAAAAAGACCCAGAAAAGTTATATAATTCAGATGGCAACCATACAAATCCCGCTGTGGTCTCGTGAACGAGACAGTCAGGTACTCTTAATTCGCGGGATTTGATGTGCGTGCGTTTATGTCTCCAATATAAGACAGGTCATTCTAGTCGACGGAGAGTAGGAAAATCACCACCCAACCAGACATTCGGTCAAACTGTCCAGTCGGTCTGTCCGAGCACTAAAGCGTTCGAGACAACGGATCGCAGGCGCGCAGCTAACAGGTGATGTGGATCTACCTACAAAGTGTGCAGCCGCAAAAACGGGAGGAAGGTTGACTCTGAATCTCAGTCATAATCTGTCGACGCTTACTCTCCAAAGTAGTATTCGCAACGTGTCCTCGATATTGTACTCCCCCACGTAGAAACAAGCATGCAGACTTGTGGCCCGTATCTGAAACTAGGCTTGTCTTAGTGAACGCAACCAAGGACGACTAATTAAGGGAATCAACAGGGCTATGAATGAACGTTTGCTCGGAAACACTGACCACGTTAAGTCATTCACCAGTTAGTTGTGTGCACTTGAGAGATGGCTTGATCATAACAGACATCCAAAAACGAGCCTCTTCTCGTCAGCCAGCAACAAACGAACGAAGAGTCTTTCTTTTAAACTTGCACCTAGAACGGTCAAGCTATTGGGTAAGCAAGACTCCTTACCAGGCAGTGTTTACTCACACTATGGTTGCGATGAGGTGGCCGAAACGTTCAAAATCCTACATGATCGGTGCATAGAAGAAAGTCAGTTGACGCCGCAGTTCCTTTGTTCATTTGCCTGTCGAACTCCACAATACACCGTTTGTTCACTTAGTTTTGTTGCCTACCTGTTCGTGTATTTATTGGTTATATCAGTACGTTGATTCAGTGCCTAAATACTCTATAGTTAATTTTCCTTTCTACCACTTGGTAACGTCTTCTTTACTTTTGTGAACCATACAATCAACGTTATTCCGTCATCGCTACTGGTATAGGTGATCGTAAATATTTGGTCTTCGTGTTTACAACGTAAATGATGCTAATGTTTTGCCACCTAATAAGTAACATCCTTAAGAAATCCTAGGCTTTCTCGGGTCAAGAGAGATCAGTTGATGCAATTGTTTTGATCTCAATGGGGAAAGGGAACGTAAATGCACCATTTTTTGAGTATATCACACTGGTGGATAGTCGGGGACTTTTCACTTAAGGTTGAGAACTATTCGAAGAAGAACACGGTTATCATGACAGTTTCGGCTAGTCCGTTTCGGAACAATGCAACAGAGACTACACACACTCTCTGTCTCTCTCATCACCGTTCTGTCAACTTGGAGTAAGACATTGACATTCAGGCTTGAGTTGTGAGTTTGTCTCCCGTTGCCCTTTGTTAGCTTGTACTAAATAAAATCTCTTACTTCCCATTAGTAATCAACCCATTTTTCGGAAGGTCCAGTGGGGCTGATACGTTCAAGTTGACTGAGAAGTTCTCACCGATAGATTAATGAATTGTGTTAAAAGAGCAGCTTTTGTGTCTGCTAGACAGGTGATACAACAATGATTTTATTTTTCGCAAATGACTATAACAAAGCGTTTAGAAATATTAATTCGGTTGAATTCAAAGTGAAATTAGTGGCGCGAGAATAAACGATGTTTGGTAAGAACGTGAAATTGAGTTAAACTTCAGACAGTCGTAGAGAGAGATGTACTGATAGCTAACGCCCAGGTGAGCGAAACTCGAATATAGGGTGTCCGCTGGGTATGAGCAGATTGAAAGTTTACCGAAGTGATGCAGTTGTAACGAGAGAGGAGTTTTGCTCAGTTTGTATGCTAAATTTCTGAACAAGTAAGTTCGGTTAGTGAATAACGGAACACATGGTTGGCGGCATCCGAAACGGATTAGCTTGTCACAGTGACCGAAGCCAAAGAGCACCTGCACTTTAAACCATCACCCCAAGTGGCTTACGCTGCACCACTTGCGGTTCCACTCACACACCACGTATCCGGAGTAAACCCGAAAGAATGAGACTAGTAGGTGTTTGAGTGGAGTCTTTGCGTCCAGCTGGCCAATGCTGGTTAGCCAATTGAATGGCTAGCACAAAAAGGAAACCCTTATCTCTCGGAAAATAAACAGTGAGAGAGAC
>JTDE01001957.1:87581-129318 GCA_014338405.1 Paragonimus skrjabini miyazakii
CTGCTCGGCAGCTTCAAGAGAAGTGCCGGGAACGCAACCAGCCCCTGCATCCGCTCACCCTGCTTCATCCACCAGTTTTCTTTGATTCCACGAAAACGCTCGGCCAGTTGACGGCGGACAATTCGGAACGTCGCCTTCTTTGCTTCATTACCCGGGCTCACTGTGGAGGCAGCAAACGCGGTATGCTTCTCTCGTACCAGTTCGGCGATAACCGCATTGTTGTCGTCGAACCAGTCCGGACGTTTCTGGCGTTTGACACCAATCGTCTCGGTGGCTACCGTCGTGATCCGTTCCTTGATGAACTGCCCATACCCTCAAGGGTAGTGGATACAGGAACGCCATGCAGACGAGCGGCAACTGCACACTGAAAGGCAGTCTTCGTCTCGCAGTTTTCCAGTCGTTTGATATCCAGCTTCTGCCGTTATCCGGAAGATCTACAATAAACAGACTCGCGTACATGTATAAATAATTTAGTCCTGACCAGTCTATGATCGGTGCCACATTCGGTGCCGCGAATCCCTCGCGTGATACGCACTTCACGAATGTCGCGCTGTCGCACAATCACGTAATCAAGTAAGTGGTGATGACCGCTTCGTGGATGGGTCCACGTCGCGATGTCCCTAGCATCCGGCTGGAATCGGGTATTTGTGATAGCCAGCAAGTGAGTAGCGCACAAGTGGAACAAACAGTCGTAGGGTCCGAGTACTCCCGGCCAAGCTACCCGAGCGTTCAAGTCACTCAGAACAAACAGTCGATCAGTCACCGGCACGGACCGGATTGTGGCGGACAGCTGATCATAGAACTGGTCCTTTGTATCATCAGTGTGACACATAGTTTTACCATAAACACTTATGAATGTGGCACACTTACCTTGACCGAGTCGCAGGCGCATAGACAGCATTCGAGGGCTGATGCCGTGCGGTTTGCCTATCATCAAAGCACTGGTGCGATCAGCGACTGCGAAACAAACACCATGCTCCCGAGCACCGTCTGTCGGGTAACCTATCTGATAGGAAGTGTACCCGGTACCTGCTTCCCCTAATTTATCTTGGTCCGCAATCCTTGTCTCGCTCAAGGCTGCAACGTCGATCCCATAGCGACGCAGTTCCATCGCGGCCAGTTCAGTGCGCCCTTCTGGCCGTCCTTTGGAGCTGCATCGATCTAGCAACGTGCGCACATTCCATGCTCCAACACAGAGCATCTTACGTCCCCGGGCCTGTTTCAGGTTGGTTTTAGGGTAGCTGAAATTTGAATGAGCATTATCTGCTCGGGAATTCACGTTGGGGAGGTCAGTATGAGGGTGAGTGATTGGCAGTAGCATATTTTAGCCCATCCACCCTGCCATGTGCAGCAGATAGGGCGACCCGGTTTAACTTGCGCGACGGCCGACGCAGTATGGTATTTGGTTTCTGTTGTAAAGTCATGGTTTTTATGGGCTTAGGATACTGCCAGGATGCCCAAACCTAGACAGGAGAGCGATTAGAGCCCCCACTAAATCCTTTGGCTCAAAAGCCTGTACCGCAAGGCAGCAGGTGACACACACGCACACACACGCAGCAGCATCAACCATCCAGAACAGGCTCGACATTCACAACCGGTACATTGACATAGAGATAATACTGCACAGCCAAACCAGCCACACATACTGCACAGACAAACCAATCACACATACAGAGAATCAGATCCGGGAGAAAAAAAATAACAAATCCAACCGAAACACAACACACTGACATCTTACACAACGCACACCTCACAACGGACGCATCTACTTTTTTTTTCTGGCAGTTCCCGTTTGGCCAATCTGACATGGTTGAATCTGCAACGACCGAGGTCGCAGCCAGCACGGCCCTCTGAATCAAAACAGCACACAAGCCTGACCACCACGCCAAGGTAGCAGAAAAGGTAAATTGGATTCCCGCTAACAGTGGATTTTGTGTTGTACGCCTGGTAGATTCTGTTAAGGCCAGCTCCAGACACAAAACTTCTATGAATCCTTTTATTATGCCTGCCTTTGCTCCAGCTGACCGTAGTGACGTCTGTGTCGAGGACACCTTTTACTCGGATCTGACTACTCCCCTTCGGTTGATACATTTTGGTCGTAGATATAAACGCCTACGTCGGTCGCACTTGGTTTAAGCGGCAGGTCTGGGATAGCATCGCATTGCTCGGATAATAATGGGCGGCTTTTGCAACTATGCACTAAGCATAGACTATTTTTAGTTAGCACTAATTTTAGACATCGTGTGGACCATGGTAATACTTGGTGCCTCCTGTATTCTGAACCAGACTTGGTCTAAGGTAGACCACACAGCTGTTAGTTATAGGTAGCGTGGTTCGATTCAGGACTGTCGTTTTTATTGAAGCACACACTTGGATTCAGATAATGCGTTCGTACGTTGACGTTTCTTTTTCATTTTTGCTAGATAAAAGTAAAACGACTGGCTGTTGGGAAACTGGATATACCGTCGGTAAAGCATAAGTACCAAGCCAGCCTAGAAAGCAGACTTAACAGTTCTCACTCCGAAGCTCCTAACAATTATTGAACCCAAATTTCATACGAGATTCACGAATCTGGTGCTGTAGCGTGTAGCACGTTGATTCGTGGGTTTAACGAACATTAGATCTAACAGAAAGCCCTAGAGTTGTTAGATGTCAGAAGGAACATTCCTTCTGGCAGTTCACATAGAAAGTTTAGGAGATATCCGTAGGAAGCCGAAGTGTAGCCAGATCATCGGTCGTAGGGCTTGGTCAATATAGAAAGTTAAAGAAATGGAAACCGCTTTCGCTTCAGCAAACTCTTCAAGCTAATCCGTGCCACTGGTCCAGCCGAAAGTCCGTCGGCGAAGCAGTCAGCGAGGCAGATGGCACGCTCATCCACATGATGTCTAGAAGGTTAGAGTGCTGGGCGGAACACTTTAGACGTCAATTTAGCTGGTCTCCCGCTTTCATTGTGTTACTAGCACAAACTTGCAATAGGGCACTCTGGTCGGTAGATTTAGTATCATCTACTAAAACCAAGGTCCGCAACAGCATTTCAGCTCTCAAACGCAATAGATTTGTTGGCCCAAATGATCTCGTGCCAGCACTTTTCAAAGGTGAGGAGGCGTTAGTAAGGGTCTTGGTTCAGTTGTTTCAACTCATATGGACAAAGGTCTCTCAGACTGAACATGTTAAGTGAGATGTCGGTCAACCGAGCTCAATTGAATGAATGCTGTCGTTGTTTGACTGAGTTGTCTGTGAAGTGAGTGCATTTAATGACGCGAGGTAATGAAAGCCTTGCTTTCACCTACAGCTTGGTTGTTCGTTTGCATAGTGTAGGCACCTTGATGCTGAATGTTCGAATATAAACCAAGCTATTTTTCAGCCGAGTCCGTTTTCTTCTCTTGGCAGTATAGCATCGATGAGAACCACTAACGAGTCGTTGTTTATGATGATGATATTGAACGCCCTAAAAACTCGAAACCAATTCGTGAGACAATTACACTGTGGGTTTCAACTTAGTCATTCACGTTACTGGTAAATGTTACACTGTTGAGGACCTGGAATTCCTTTCACCAGAAATAGATTGGGTTAGTGAACTGGAAGTATTCGATGTATTTGAGTTTGCTCAGTTGTCAATATAGCACTTCAGTATGAGAAAGTAGGAGCAAAGATAGATGAAGACACAACGGCAAAATTCGCCTTAGATGTGTAACAACGGCACCGCGGCCTTTTTGTTGGTACTTATGATAAATGTACGTAAGCAAACGTTGATGAAAACTGTCATTTCAACAGTATCGATGGATAAAGACATTCATGAGGCCTTTTCAGACTCGGTGTGTATTCTATCAGAGAGTACCAAGGTTGTCACAGACGTAACAAAAAGAATGTCTCACGTGATGCAGTATTTCATGATTGGTTGGCGAACTGATTCAATAGATGAAGGATTGGAACAATTACCGGGTTGCAAGGATTTACCTGCTATGAGTTACAGATGCTTAATGCTGGCAGATGACGTGGTGATTTCGGTAGTTTCAATAGAACGGACGAAAGGACAGCTAAACTTTGGCCATTTTAGTACCAGCCGCAGGAAGTCAGTGACTCGCAGCTGTGTTCGTTGGCGGGAAACCAAGGGGTAGACGGAAGCTTTAGTTGAACTCTGCAAAAACTATGTAACAGTGCTCGCTATATCTGAAACATACAAATGCATTAAGGCTGGTAAACCATGGTTCCGGGTTTACCTGGACTTTGCAGGCTGGTCAAACAGACAGTTGCATTCAGTAACAGTCGACGTACTCTCGAAGTCACCAGTCTTTTTCCCTCATGTGAACCTTCATAATATCAATAATCCCGGCCACCTCAGATATTTGTGAACTACACAGATCTAATGGTATTCGTCACTCAATCATCCGTTTGGAAAACATTTCTGTGCTATTTTGTTAGATTGCTTTTGTTAGAAGGGAAGATGTTGCGGGGGTGTCCCCATAGTTGCAAATGACAGACTTACCATCAGTGCTAAACTCATAATAGTTCAGATAACTAGGTTGTGCGACTTGATGACAGTTATCGACATTTGAAATGGCATACCTTTGATAGACCTCAATGTACTCGCTGACGACGACCCGAAACAACATTTCTGATAAGGGAATGATTGAAATGTGTTAAGCGTAAATCCGTTAAATCTGGCACTGTCTTGTTCACAACCTGGGTTACATTAATACACTTTTTCCAAAAACCTGCTTGTGTAGCAACCAACTTAGAATCCTCAGTGTACTCAAGCGAACCAGTCCACACAAACTTGACTGATAAATGTATGTAAGTGGTATTAATGAACTGATTTTGAACAGAAGCACAAACAACTCAGCATGAAACTCGGTAAGTCTATCGACCCATGGCATACTAATTTTTACGACAATCTTCGCTCCTGATGAAGGGTGACTGTAATAGTATTGACGTTTTTAAATACCGTGAATGTCAAACCATGTGAACGCAACAATCCAAATTAACCAACTTATCAGGTTAAGTGACTTGACCTGCTGTTGTTTCTTTAAAACTTCTCGTTATTGTAAACTGTAAATCGTTTTTTCTACATAGTCTCAATAGTTTACACATAGTTGAGAAAAACATAGTTTACAGACGGGAAACTAGTTTACAGTAGCCAACTGAAAATCCTACTAAGAAAATAATTGGGAATGTCTTTTTGAACTATTAGCTGGTTTCTAACCCAGCTCATTGCATATGCATAGTTCGCACAAACCAAGCTTTCCATGACGCATCAAAAACTGTTTAGTTTCGTGCATTGCGTTAAGGGTGTGAAAAAAGTCTATGTAGGTTTCTGAATTTGGTGATGGGTCGGAATAGTCAAACAGGAGCCGCCTGTTCTTTACAGCCTCTGGGATTACCGAGTTGCCACTTTTATCTATCGCGTTATGGGTTGGCATCAAGAATAGCAACTGAAGGTCACTTACAAATGATTGAAGTTCTGTCATTTCCACAGATGTTTCAGCAAGACCCTTTAGAAAAGAAATATCATACCGGAGTTTTGTTGTCATTGGAGTTCGTCACTAGTTCCTACCCTTACCACCAGTGTCCATCAGTTATCGCAGTGTTTATCAGAAAGACTATAGGGTGTTTTGGTTTTGCCAGTTCCTCGTCTGAAGCACTAAATCAATTGGTATTTCATGAACTGGTCATTCAAACAAACTGACTAAACCAATACAAAAAAGAAAGTTGTGTTTTTGACAAATCTGTGAAACCGTCAGGGTCTTAACTATTCCTCGAGGGGTGGATTTTGTTGACCTATACCTCTCAGGTTGTAATACACTAAAATCGTAACATTTTCCCTTGACTTTTGGGGCGATCCAGCATCGTACTCTCAGATCCAGCCAAAGTGGGGGTAAAGCGATGGTATGGGCGGATTTCATTCTCATTATGAATGAGGATTACAAAAGGTTGCCTGGTTCCTGAGCACAGATTTCCAATGTGGTCATGTACATTAATAGAGGTGAATATAAATCGAACGTGGGTGTCTTGAGTTATACAGGGTCAGTCAAATCTCTATTTTGAAAATCGAAGTGCACTGAACACGTTGACCGAATCTTCCTCAGGTGTAGCGGTATGTGCTCATATCGTGATCTCTGAGAATGAACAGTCAAGGAACGGGCCTCCCGGTACAAGATAAACTTTGATGATGTAAGAACATACAAAGAATAAACCTCCCAGAACCGTAGGAAGATGACCCAGATTAGACCTAGCCTCCCTAATAATATGAATATTACAGCAGACAAGTTGAATCAAACTTAGGTGTATCATGCACCGGGGTCGTCGGGTTGGTGAAGCACATAAATCCGTTTTGTGGATAAACTTCAAACGCCGTTCAGAGAAACAACAGTCTGGCCTACAGACGACACGAATATCTGGTGTCAGACTTAGTTAGCAGCAGTTTTGCTCCATGAATCATGCCAAACTAAAACCTTCCAAACGATCACTAAGACATCTGAGCATTGCATCTCAGAAGCAGCCTCTAGCAAATATGACTATGCACTGTATATTACAGGTTCCCTCTCTGAATCAGATTACCTGGAATTAGCGATCCAACCGATGTACTCGCAATGTGAAGCAAGGACCCTTCGACCAGTAAACACGCAGAAGCAAATGGCGTGTGACCGAATTTTGTAGCTTACTACAACAGTCACTAAATGAGTGGCGTTCCGCCAAATACAATCCCCTTCCTTATACTGTCCTGAAAACCTACAACACATGCCGTTCTGCCAGTTCAAAGTTCGGGAGGTGAAATCACCGTTAGTCGACTGTTGTCAAGTCCTAGCTCCCATATACTCATACTGTTGCATCGCAGTACATGTTGGATGGTGATACGCCTACTGAATTTTCCGCCTTAGATTCCGTTCGACCGCCGTGTGTATGTTCTTACTTTTTGCCTAAAGGTGTGAATTTCTACACACGCTTGATGATTATATGGTCAACGCAACAGGTTATAGGTAAAGGTAATTGAATAAGATAGTTCCATTTAATGAATTACTGTTACTTTAATTCTTCAGGAGCAATTATGATGGGACTCACACTGTTGGTCCAGCGCTCATTGAAAATCTGACGGCTCAGAAAAATCAGAGTTTTCTTGCACGCTACGTCGCATTCGCACCGAAAGGATTTTATGGGAAGATGTTCTTACCTCAAAGCAAGAAACAACCCAATATTAAAAGGTAATTTTTTGAGATCATTGTATAGAAACGGGTTGTTGAATCGGCTCGACTAGGTTTTTGTCACGTTAACCTGAGGCTGCATTTGGAATTAGTTAATACGTACGTTATCATTCCTAGGTTTCGCTGAATTCGGTAAACTGTTCTTCAAATGTACAAACCCAGGTATGGTCCAGGGGCATATTAGATAGATCCACTTCAGTGGTCAGGTTGTGAAGGTCAATGTTCGAGTGGTAATTCTGAGGGACTTAGTACGAAACTGGGTAAAAAATCCACCTGCTAAAATGTGGATATTCTTAGGTAACGTATAATTTCAATGAACTGATCGTCCAGCCAATATGATTCCAAAGATTAAGTAGTAGATGTCGACCAAAATAGGAAAAAAAATGCAGTTACGACTAGGCGATGAGAAAGCGACTAAATCAATCCTATCATTGTGGTGGTTTGGACGGCCTGCTAATGTTTACTCAACATGACAGGAATGTGAGCTCGTGCTTAAGCGGCTAATGAGTGTTTTGCTGACCTTGGCTACTGTCTGGGCGCTCTGTAGATGACAGGAAAAGGCTGACACGGGTTCACTTTGTGACCCTTGTCTACCAGGTGTTGAATGTTAGCATTAGTTAATGATTTTCTATCTTCACTTTTAAGCCATACGGAATGATGTTCCCTTATGTGTCCAATATACCCTCTCCCGATACATAGCAACTAGAGAAGGAGTAAAAGGTCATATTTTAGACTTGGACAAGCATTATGTCTCTCACGTTAGAAGATAGTATGTGCATACTCCTGAACCATGATCGCAACATCGTGGTCGGGGAGATCCTCAACAGTGCGTTATGGAGTTTACGGTTGAGGAAATCCGTAGCTAAATTGCCTGGGAAAGGCAGGTTGATGAATGTAGGTTCCTTATTCATTCGATCACTCGGAGGACGCGATCCTTCCATCATATCCTTAACAGCAAATCTTTCTCGATAGCCATTCTATTTCAAAGTGTCGGAATTAGAGGCAATCTCTTGTTCGGCGACATCTTCCCTACCAACCTTATTTGCATCGCAGATTAGATTATCAGTATCCACTTTGTCCCTGATATTGTTGCATCTCCACTGCACATTCAATCTACCATGTACTTTTACCGGTTGGCTTTATGGACATAATGATGTGGTGGCTATTGGGTTGGTTGTTTGCTAGCCGATATATTCACGATCAAGCTTCCACACTACCATAGAAAAAGTTCGGTCAACAGCCTACGTTTCTACCACCACTATCCGAATGATATAATGGCGATAACATGTGACTTGGACGAACTTGACAATATAGTATGCACATCTTACATGGTTTGTCATTCTGTTAGGAAGTACATTTTTCCTATCCAAAACTGACTCGTTCCTCGATGAATTGTCCACAACAACCAAGAGATAATCTTGGCCATTTTATTACCTGTCCGACCTTTATCCAACTATGCTCATTGATGGATTGGCAACTTCAGCTATTATTTTTAGTGACTGTCCTTCAGCTTTCTGATTCGAGAATGTTCGCAGGCCGCTATGCACCATATAAATACCTTGTAATTTTATCCTTGTCGCACACGTCTTTGGCGTGGAATGAAGATGCTTTTATCATTCGCCTTTCGGTTTACCTTGGGAGCAAATAGGAGAAGAGTCGCGTTATTTTCGAGGCCGAAATTTTCCATGGTGATTATTACAAGGAGGAGAGCCTGATTTTTATGAAGCGCATTACTATAACGAGGACAAACTAGCGTATTCTTTCGATGGTTCACAACACATTCTGTTAAATCTATGTTAGAAATAGAAAAGAACAGCTTGTTCTATTTTTTTAGGATTATTTTATCAGGCAATTACACAGCTCGCTTAAGCAATCTATCTACAGAAAATCGACATAGAGGGCGCGATATGCTAGGTTTAATAGGTTTGTGCCGTTGAAACAAAAGAATTATCGTATTCACTGCTCACGAACAGTGCAATCAAATTTAACTGAGACGATGCAATTGGACTGTCGGCAAACATGGGTCACAGAGTGAACCCTAATCAGTCTTTCCTTGTCGCCCACAAAGCGCCCAGAATACAGCCAAAGTCAGTGCGGCACCGAGACAGAGTAACGGTTGAAGCGAGTGCCATTCGAATTCATCATCCAGTGTTATGCTACCACAAGAAATTCATTCAAGCTGTCGAACTCCTTTGGTCCACTAACCGGTTAACCACGAGTGCACATTCCAGTCATATTGAGATAACATTGACAAACTGTCCAACTCACCATAATGATGGATCGTATTGATTTGATCACTTCCTCGCTGTCCAATTTCAACTGCAGTTCCCCTCAGATTTTAATCAACATCTATTATTTAATCTTCAAGACCATAATGACCGGTTGATGAGTTCATCGAACTCATATGCCAGTTAACTTGTTCTTATTCTAAACGACCACATGGATATTTCGGTTCTATTCTGAAATCGTGAAGAAAGCGGTTCAATTAACTGGACAATGTTTGTCTGCATGCATCGAAATCTCACGAGAGGAAGTTAATTTCGCTACGGAATGCTATACGATAAATTTGGAAACATTCAATGAGTTCTGATACAGTACTTGGTCATTTTGAACTGTATTTCTTTACTATTTAGCCCTGAAATAATTTCTCGTGTACATCACCACAGTCAAAAAAATAATAAAAACTGTTTTCCTCAGGCACAAGTGGACTAGCAAAGAAATGGTTTGATGATGCTAGCCAACGCCCTCCAGACGGATAAGCTGCAAAGGATTATTTCACATGACATTGGATTCCCTAGACAAACAAAAAATCGACTGCATTACGTAAGAGGCAATAAAACGAATACCAAATCCCTGGAGACGGTATAGCAGAAGGGATGATTGGATATAACGTACCGTGTCATACGATTTTTCCAAGAGAGATAACTGTCTTTTAAGACCGGTACCACACAGATGTCCAGTTCGCAGAAGCTATGGTTTAAAACATGCCACCGTTATATGGAATGCGATATGTGATTATTGACACCGTATTCAGTCTCATATGGACTCTTCTGACTACCCTACTATCATTGATACAAAGCAAATTCTATGGGATTCATAGGCAGTGAAGACCAATCAACTGTTACAGTGACACTAGCAAATTTCCCCCAGATTCGTGATATCATCTCGTGTTTTGCTGACGTTACCAGGATCTTCGTGGAATCTGGCTGTCACACCCCCAGCTTTTGCCGTTTTAGGCCGAATTTTGCGGTCCAAGCTAACGCAAACACCTTGGTACAATTGTGTAAACAAGACGAATTGTGCTGTTGAAGTGGAACTGAAAGATGAGACCAAATCATTGCACCGGGCTACCGACCGTGTGAGAGGACCTAATGTAGCGGAAGCTGATGCTCAGTTGAACGATCACTGAGACATGGCTATGATTGCCAAACCACAAGTGTCTGATATACTTGGGGGGCACCAGTTAGCTGCATCTTTCCGATAAGTTCTGGCTCCGTAATACTTGTTTTGAGACAAGGCATGCCAGCTTGACCTACCAGTAGGCAAATTTGTGTGTGAAACAGCGAGTCACGGTTTAGTGTGCTCAAGTCAGGGCATCTTCTAAAGTTAGCTTTTTAGTTGCGATTACCATAAAATTAGAAAACAGATGTTTCCCGGAATAAATCTGAAAAGAGAAGTCAGGTATAATAGACTGCACGTTTTATTGACAGAAGAATTCCTTAGCGTCTTATCAGGTACAGTGTTGGTGCTGACTGTTGTATGACAGGCAGTCTCGCTGTGAGTAGTATATTGCCACAGGCGACATTCAGGAACAAAAGGGCAAGATCCAAACGCCATGGAAAGACGATGAACAAGAACAGACTATCGGAATAGTGTGTGCGCGCTATGGCAGAAGTTCCACCAAGGCGAATGACAACGTACTGTCATCCGATGTATGTGAATGCATGTCTGACGTGCAAATGAGTGTACGCGTTTGAGGTTTGATTTTTGACATGACATACGGGTGTTTCCGCAATGAACGAATTCCCGGGCCAACGCTGACAACACAGTCAACCCAGGTAAGTGAAGGGAAATAGTACCAAATAGTACCACAAAAATATACACGTACGATAGCATCTGTTTCGGAATAGGCTGTCACACTGAATGAAACGAAAGGGTAGCGACATTTAACCCTCACCACAGACGGCTTGCACTGAACCACTTGTGATATCACTCACACACACCCTATCCATTATGACCCCGAAGGACTAAAACCGGGAGATTAATAAGTGAAATCCTTCGTGATCCAGTCGGTCAACGATGGTTAACCAGATGTCAGGTTAGCATGGAAATGAAACCCTTATATCTCGAAAACGAAAATAGTGACGCCATTGACATGGTCAGAGATTGGAAGAAAGATATTGAAAATATAAGAAGTTGTTCACTACGGAAGTATACATTATTATGCTCTAGATAGGAAGACGAAGGATGAAGAAGAAAGTTGGGTAAAAACGAAGACCCTCCATTATACAATACGCCAACAATGTTGAGGAAAAGAAACAGAAGAAATCCACTGTGGCCCAGGTTTCCAAAAAGGAGAGCAGGTGAATTAACAAACGATAAAAGTCTTTGGTTGATGCAAACGAAAAAATAGATATAATTGGCGAAACTTACTTGCACTTAACCCGCTTCTCGTCTCTATGCTGACTATGTACACTGTGTACGTTGGTGACTGAAACGGCCAGCTCATTCACGGTCGCATTCATCGCATCGCCATGTAGTCACGTCATCACAACTTATGGCCAACATACTTCTGTTGCGCGCTATATGCTTCAGTTCAAGGCCGAGTAACTGTCACCCATTAAATTTCCGGAGGCTGCTCTAGGTCATATTCCTCTAGACGATCCGATTAAATGTCAAGTTCTCCAAAAATTCAAAATCAATATTACAACGCGAAAGATCTACCTGGATAATACGCTGACAACCAGGATTTCACCTACCTGTTTACAGTTATTCGTAAAAAAGCTGTTTCCGAAGCCGGTCTTTCCTTATCCTACGGACGTGTCCTAGACACAGAAGCTGGGTGAGCATTAGCATGGCTTGGATCCCATCCGTGTCTACTCGTCGAAATACCATAGTGTTCAAAACCATGTCCGACCAATGAATACGCAAGTTGGATGCGTCCTATATACTGCATATGGAAACGGCTCAACTAATGCATATTCCGCTGATATAATGACCAGGTTATCTGTCGTACAGCAGTGTAGACAGCACCACTGAGTATCAAAATTTATCAAACACTATCCACAACGCTTCATGATTCAGTGAAGTCGGATGCTTCAGTGGAATTCACAAAGAGAGCATACAGCGACTAGGTGCGTTCACGGCACATTTCCTGGGTCCGTCGAGCAGCGAACACCACGTCGATCCTACTGTGAATAGCCTGGAATCCAAACTGCTCCTCAAGAGCATTGACCTCCAAAACGTCTGTACTTATTAGGTTCAGCAGGATTCCAAATAATACCTTTCCGGCACAGCTAAGCAGATATAGCTGTCCGTGCATTGCTTGTTACACTTACCGTTAAACGAAAGTACGATCAAGACATCCATGAACTCTTGGTGGACGAACTCCTGCTTCCAGTTGAAGTGAACCAACTGAAGCAAAATAGGTTTTAAAAGTGGTCTGTTCTTCTTCGTAACTTCCCCTGACAATCCATCTTCACCTGTGGGTTATCCGTTTCACAGTTGTACGTTAGTTGTGTACATCTCTACCAAATCTAAGAAGGTGGCAAAAGAAACGTTGACTTCTCATTCTGGCAAACCATTCACGGTCCCTCAACCAATGACAGCAGGATAGTTTGGTTACTTAGTAAGGTGTTTGCACCAGGCTTTCATAACGTCCTCCGGTTGAGTCCACGAGAATCCGAGATCCCTATCGTTCAAGGCGGACAGGCCAAAATTCGCCCTAAACAAACCGTATAACTACTTATGTCCTCGCCGATCGGCGTAGACAAACATCAGCTTACCTTACCTCTTACGATAGTCCTTCTTGAATATGCGTAGTCGTTTGGTAATTTGATGGCAACCACTCTGAAATCATTGTGAGGGCAGCAAATGCTGCATTCTTTTTTCGTATGAAGCTCGACTTAATTGCATTACTGTCGTCGAACCAGTTCAACCGTTTTTGACGCCACACTTCGATCCTCTAAGTGACTGCTGTCTAAGATCTCTTCCTTAAGACGTTCTCACATACCGTCATTGGTAGTGGGTACAGAAGCACCTTTCGAATGATCGATAAATGAAGGCTGAGGTACCATACTCGTCCTCGAGTTTTCCAGTCGTTTATCATCTAGTTTCTGTTGTTGTCTGGATGATCTACCATAAGTAGACTCGCCGACTAGCCTATGACTTGTGCTACATTCAGCCCGGTGCATCACTCATGTGATATGCATTTCACAAGTGTCGAGCTGTTGCTTGATCACATAATCAAGCGAATGGTGATAGCCGCTTCGTGGGTGAGTTCACTTAGTGATATCGCTCGCATCCAGCTGGAATCGGATGTTTGTGATAGCCAACTAATGAATGGCACGTGGCTAGGATAGACAGTTGTCACCCTCACTGACGGCCCCGATACCGTAGGCTCTAAGAACACTCTGCCAAGATGCTGAATAGTGTCCAACTCGCGCATGAAAGTCACTCAGAACAAATGGTTGGTCATTCACCGGGTTCGAACCGATGCTTTGCATGATCTATGTGACACAGGTGAAATGTTAACGCTAAAACATGTAGCAGACTTTCCTCCACACTGTCGCAGACGCATGGGCATGATTCGACGTCTGATGCCACATGGCTCATCTATTGTCAAATGGTGTGGTTAGCTACTTCAAACAAGTCACCTTGCTCCCAGTTACCTTCTGGCGGGTAAGATGTTCGACAGATACTCACCTTGGTCTGCAAGCCTTACCTCATCCACAGCTGCGACACTGATGCCGTGACGACTCAACTTCTTGACGATCAGTGTAGTGCGGCGTTTTGGCACAGCGGTATGGGCACACTGCATATCTTTGCATGCATTGTCTTGCGTAAACAGACGTATCTTAGACTGCCATGTGAGATTCCGGCTTGAGTGTCTGACTCAACAGTTTGACTGTGGAACAAAAAGAAATGAGGTTTTCTTGTGGTATCTCACCTGGAGCTACTGATTAAAAAGTCTGACCTGAGAGGTAACAAGATACAGACTTTTATTGGGTTAACCTACCCGGAATCAGTGACTCAGAAGTCTAAATCACTTGACAGTCAGAGGTCAACCCAGTCGGGTGACACAGTGAACAAGATGGTGGCGACTCATTTCGATGAATGCTGCGTGCAGTAAACGTATTGGAAGCTTCAACAAACTTTTGAGAATTAATGAGTTTTCGACCGTGCAAAATAATCACGGTTGGCGGCATTCGATACGGGTAAGCCTGTCACAACGACAGAAGCCAAAGGACGCCTGCGCTTTAAACTATCACCCCAAGTGGCTTGCGCTGCACCACTTGCGGTTCCACTCACACACCACGTATCCGGAGTAAACCCGAAGGAATAAGACTAGTAGGTGACGATTCATCATTCAATACACCAAAAGAGCTGAAAAAAAGAGTGAGTAGAAAACGGTAGACACCCAAGTTTTTGAAAAGGGGTGTGGTGGACCTGTAAGTAAACATGACCTTACTGCTTGTGATGAGACCAGTGTTCAGATGTACAAAAAAGGAAGCCTTAATCCCCAAACACGAGCTTTTTTGTTCTTAAATGCCTTGCAAATAGGAGTTTACTGATGATTAGTAGGGGATTTTGGTTTTTCATGTAGATTGACCATCACCCACAGTTGCTTGCAGCCGTCGCATTTCCATAAACTTTCCAGTAGGCCCCTTTTGAAAAGAACCACAAGACCGGACGTTTGCTCTTGTTAGAGCTCGTCAGTGGTGCATATCCTTGCAACGGCCGAGATTAGAACTCCGGCCACGCTGTTCATGAGACAACCGTGTTTACCACTGCGCCCTTGACCTCACATTAGGCATGACCGAATTATCATATGTGAATACTCAACCACTCTCGCTTGTGAGTAATGATCATGTTGCGCGATCAGTTGTTGGTGTTGTTCAATCTACATGAAAAACCAAAATCTCCTACTACTCATTAGTAATCTAAATACCGCTCAACAAGTTAATGAGTTCTGTGGTTTCAACTTGGAGAGAGAGAGAGTTAAGTTGTTCAGTCCACGATCACTCCTTAACTCATTCTGACCTGTCCAGTAGATTCAGAAATGTTCAACTGGTTTATAAACCATTCGCCACTCACACTTGATCACGGCTTTTGCATTCTGGTACAACATTTAGTCAGTCCCTTTCGAATAATCACTGTGAATGCGAAATCTACGATTAACTGTGAGTGATGTTCGATTTGTGTTGACCGAACCCTCCACTACTTATCGGTAATTGTATTGCTTTTTAGAGTGGTATTTTGTAAACAATGAAGGGAGGTCTTCAGAAACCACTCTAACCTCCGGGATTTACAAACTACAACCATAACTCAAAATTCCCAACAATCTGTTTCGTAACGGTAATTTCCTTGCAGATGCTTGGCGTCCCGTTAACCACTTGTCTAAACTATGGGGTAGTGAGTTAATCATATCAAAGATCAGGCAGATTGGTAGCTTAGATTCATAAGTTTTAGATAGATCAAAACTATCAAAGAGATAATGGTATCGGTTGGTTTCCTCTTCCCAAGAATTCCACCATCCGCATTAATTCAATTGTTCCAGTTCGGAGAATAAGCTATTACCAGTGCCCTCAGTTTGATTTTTTACGTCCTTTATTCTTTTGTTTGTTTTCATCCTTTAAGAGTAATCGGCGAACTATTTTTGATGTAATTTCCGCTGTTGTTTACAACGTCTCCTTTCCCTTTTCCATGTCTTGTTAATTTCATATTCTGGTCTGTTTAACTTAGTCTAACTGCTCCAAAATATTCGGTTATAAATATATAGTCTTTTGTGTAATTTATAACTCACTTATCAATAGCGTAAACTACCAATTAAATTATCAACTGAATAAACAAGGAGCTAATCTACTTAGTACACAATAGCAATGGTGTAGACGCTGTAGTCAGCTGTACACACGTTGATTGATCTGCATATTCACTTGTTTATCGATTTCATGCACTGAAGATTTAAGAAAAGGCAGAAAAATTCAAACCAGTTAGAACAAGAAGGCTGAGCACGGTTCGGATGCAAAGAAATTTCGTTAAACTAGCCAACTTGGCTTAGTTGTACTGATATGACCTATCGACCGTTCTCCAACATAATTATGCGGTGTGTTTAACAGAGACGACCAAACGGATAACAAACAGTTAAAGAAACTGCGTGATAAAACTGAAATTGCAAAAGGGTTCTTTCAGGTAAAGTAGCTGTTATTTATGATTTATTACTATGAAAAACAGTCACTCAAAATTGGAACACGACACTTCTGTTCAATGCGTTCACTCTTCTTGGGCAACCAATTTTGTGTTTCCAGGAGGCGGTCGTTGTAGAAGGGGAACACTGAACAAACTACATTCTTCAAAACTAGTTCGTATTTTCTACCTAGATTTGACGGTATTTTTCTCAAATATCCTTTAGCTGTTCTGAATGTTCCCGACGCAACTTTGTTCAGTGTATGTTGTGATTTCGACCATTTCTTGATATTTCTGTACTGTATGGCATTACGAAGTTTCCTGCACCACTGAACTATCTTCCCAATTTTGTCCTCTTCAACGAAGTACATTTGTTCACAGTTCACAAGTGCACCCCATTTAACAACTCTTACCAGTTTATCACGGAGCTATCTCACGACATACAGTAAAGCAAAGTGAAAACATTCCGCTAGTTGCGGCAATTCCAGATTTAGACATTGGCGGTCTTTCTCCGAAAACTACAACAGACTTTGGGACATGACACTCTTGTCCGAATTGAGTCTGTTTGTTCACGAAGACCCGTCTATCTATTGTGGTCAGCTGGCTAGTTACCCAAACTTTTTGCTTCGAGATTTGCAATACATTTTTCTTTGTGCGGGCATATTTTCCTCCCCGTGCTTCAAATTACCTCGCACGAATAAAAAACGAACTTATAGATCATGGGGTTATTCGTAAGTGAAACACATTTAAACTCTATCAGATGCGTGTCGAATAATCAACATATTATTAGATGAAAAATGTTGTCGCGAGATCTGACAAATCGTGAAATGACTGAATGAACTGAACTCTGTTTTCAAGAAGATAATTGGTGAAGCAGAAGAGATCAACCACAATTTTCATCAAATAACTAATAACTCATTCTCAACACTTAAGAAGTTTTTCTTTCCACAACGTTTCGCCTACTCACGCTAACATTTCAGTTGCTTTTGAAGAACCTTTTCGAGTAATGTCCAGGAAGGCAATCGAATCTGAGTGTTAACTACTAGCTGAGTTATTCACACAAAGTTTCAAACAGCACAGAACTGTTAGTAGAAAATGTTGAGCACAATACCAATTCCTGACAAGAAGTGGCTAAATTTCGCCCAATATCACACATCTCTGCAACAATGTATGTTTTAGAAAAATGAACTCCTACCTAGATAAAAACTGGGTCGTAGATCACAAATCATAATTAATTTACCTGTTGGTAGACTCCAGCGTGAACTGATCGAGAAATCCTGCTTGGGCAGTCAATCGGCTGGATCATTTGGTGGATTCCATATGACACAGTTGGTTGGGTGGGTAACTAGGTCCAAATGTGAAATTTCTGAGCTTCCGGCGTGGCTTCGTAGCTTAGCTGGTAGAGCGCTTGCCGCTTTTAGGCATGGTGTTTCGGTCGCTGGTTTGAATCCAGCTGAAGTTCAGATTTTTCGCAAATGGATCTCTTCTAAATTTACCTATCGTTGGTCATTTTCAGCACTTAATGCTTTGCATGTGATTCTGGAATACAACGATACGTTTGGAAGCTTTGATAGAAAGATGTTATTTCAGCTCCTCAAAGAATCTGGAATTCAGTTGCTCAACTGTCTGTTTTTTCCAGATTAGATGATGAATCGAAGGCAGTTTACTCAATTCGATAGTCAAGGCTCATCACCACACCTCATTGGTGCTGGTTTTCCACAGTTTGAAATCCTCACTCTATTCCTATTTTCACATTGGATCACGTTCACGCCAGCTCAAAATTGTGCCTATGTAATCAGATATATGGAGACGTGTTGTTGGGCATTAACCACTCAACTCGATTGTATATTTCTGGCCTGCTAGACAGCTTGCCAGAACCATCAACTCCGTCAGAGTCCCACAGTTTATTACTTATTACAGTAAAATGTGTCGACATACCGTTTTTGCCCAAGAAAGAGAATCAGCATGCGGAACTTTCTATTGCATACTCTTCCATTCGTGTAAATAAAAAACTTTTACATAAATTCCTCTCTGTCCTATGTCTGGGGATTACTTTGAATAACAACTTAACATAGCCACTTCAAGTTATTGATGTTTTGAATAAAACAATGACAATTAGCAAATCGTGTAATGTTGTCTGGAGTAACAGTTCGTACATTCCGACCATATATGGACATGAAACTAATCTTAAACACGGGTCAACATTACATACAGAGGAAGTCATGGCTTAAGGGATTAAACAGACGGACACTAAAATACAAATTTAAAAAATACTGGAATACTAGAGTGGCTTGAACGTCAACAAAAATGGTTTTGAATGCAAAGGGGGGATTGTAGCGTTTGATAGCCAGAGTCTCAGCGAACTAGAGGGTACGTTTCCGGTTGTTCGGAAAAGTCACAGGATTTGGCGGGAACTTTGACTACGTCCTGGTTGGATTATAAATCCTGTAATCGATGATGCAAGGTGCTGTCTGTGTCATTTATACGTGCTCTGCGTTTCCAGTCGTGTTGCCAACAATTTGGGAACATGCTCTTTGATAAGTGAAGCTAGTTTTCGGTTTGTCCTCTCTGTGTAGCTCACAGTGCAACTAAATGGATAATTGTGTAAATACTAGTATATAATAAACCTGGACTATTTGCTTGTAGTCGAAGTGACTGGTGTGGCTCTGATCCGCTGCATTATACCTGGTTTTACAGCGTTACAGGGTCTGAACACAGCAGCTGTCAGATGTACTTCTTCTCATTGTTGACCAGACGTTTGCCAGAAACAGGAGTTCTGGGAACACGCACCCTTTCGGTGCTGTCGTTGTCTGTATCTCTGGGGGGTAATGACGCTGCTGTGCTTCGTAATGAATTACAAGCGGTATTCGTTGACCTACAGAGTATCTGTCAATAAGTTTAACGATAGTGGTAAATTGTATTCCGTGCACTGCCTCCGTGCTCTGTGGAAAAATGCTGTGACTAGGCTTCACTTATATTTCACTGAACAGGTGCTTTCGAAGTACATATACGGTTCTGTCCAGGTAGGTTTCCTATATACAAATCTTCCTATCTTGCCACCTGATCTATGAGTGACTAGGGTATCCAAATGAAAAAGACATTCACTTATCTTCTTCTATTTCGTTAGCTCAAAGTTCGGAAAAGCTGGATTCAACTTCATGAATAACATATATGAATTACTTGAGCAATCAAAAATGGCTAGATTGTTATCTATATTGCATCTGTACAACATCGACCTTAACAGGCTTTCGTGCAATGTGGACTCTACTTTAGCCATGACAAAATCCGCTAACCACCACAACGAACTTTGTCAACAAAAGTTGGAATCGTTCAAGAAAGAAAGCTGTGGCCTATTATAAATAATCTATCAATTGTTGGTTGAATAGCTCAGCTCTACAGGGTACAAAAACGGTGCTGTCGAAATCTCTTGAGGATTCCATTTGCCCAGCTTCAAATACGGCCTCATTTCCAGAGAATGTGGATCTGTACTTAACTAACTTCTCACCGGAAACGTTAGTACGGACTCATATGGAAACTCTTTCGTTAGAACTGTGGTCATATCACCAGTTCAAAAATACCTGTGAATATTGTGGTGATTATAAATGTTATTATCATAGACAGCAATACACCAGTGGTTCATTCTGATAAGTAAATATCATACGACCATGAAGAAAAAGGCAAACATCTACAGGAGAAGAAAGAGATGGAAGAAGCGGGCGGAATCTGCTCCAACTGCTAAAAATAGCTACATCTATATTCAAACACTCAGTACCAAGGTTCATACAGCTTCAAAACAAACAACGAGGCTGTAAGTAAACGTAAAGCGTAATCTACAGACAGCTTCTTTACGGCTTTCACTGCCCCCATCATTAAGTGCACTCATTTCACAGACAAACAACGACAAAATTCATGACACTGAGCTCGAACGGCCGCCATCGCACCTAACGTCTCCAGTCACCGACTCCGTGAGTTGCGAGGTCCCTGCGCCAGGAGAGGAACCCGATCTACAGTGGACAACCCCATCGTGAACAATCTCATTTCTTTTCGTCAGGTCATCATCTGTCCACTTCGCACATTGCGCCAGTTGGCCGCAGCGTCGACGAAGAGTGCTCGGTGTGGCAAAGGACCAGCTGGCATCCTTGGTACATGACCTAACCATCTAAGTCTTTGCAAGTGTAAGGACTAAACGAAAGAATTCGTTCGACAATCGCTATCAAATACCCGCTTCATAACCTCCTCGTTGCTTACTCGTTGGTGCCACTCCATGTGAACGATCAACGGAGACATCGGTGATCAGTTGCCTGAAGACAGTTCACGTCCTCTATATTGAGCGGCCATGTTTCGCTGCCATAAAGTAATACAGCCGTCACTGTTGTCCGATATACACGACCCTTAAGTCTCAGAAAAATACCTCTGTGTCCTAAAGGTGCCCCAGATTGGCGAGTACCACCTTGATCTTGGAAGTACGCGCCTATATTTCATTCCCCACACTTCCGCCGCCGCCGCTGATGCAGCTTCTCAGATATACAAACCGGTCAACAACCTCCATGGCTTCATTATCTAACACTAAATCTACGTAATCACAGCAATCTTGCGGAAGCGCTCTGCATTGTGATGCTACAAAGCGCATTTCGAGGTACTTAACAGAGTGCCAAATAACGTCTAGCATTGTTTGTACTGCACAAAAGTTGTCAAACAGCAACACTTTGTCGTCAGCATAAGCAAGATTAGTTAGTCTTCCACCAAGTACGAGGTCCACGCCGGCATTTTGTCGGTGCCGCAGACAATCATCTATCATTTTTCCTATGACAAAATAAACGGAAGTGGACAGCTTTGACATACGCCACTCCTGGCGCTGAAACTGTTAGATAGCTCACCGTAAACCCTAACCTGAGCTGAAGTATGGAAATAACGCACCGGCAGTATGTACACGTACTTGGTCGGTACACCCTTGCGTTTAAGCGGTTCAAAGAGGATAGATCGATTCACTGAATCGAGCACACATTTATAATCGGGAAATACGACAACTGTTGGCCGGTGGTACACATGTTGCTGCTCTAAAATTTGGCAAGGAGTGAAAATTTGATCAACGCAACCTCGCCCAGAGCGGAACCCTATTGGTTCTTCCATAACGTTTGCCTCTCGAGCTGCAGTGATTCGACAGGGTATAATGGATGCCAGCGTCTTCGGGGAAAGCCAAAATTGTCTGAAAGCGAAACTGAGAAAAGTTACTTATTAGCCTCAGAACTACAAGCAAAAATATCACAGCCTACTAAACACAGGCACACTTGTGAAATATGAGGGAGATGAGCCAAAAAAAGAAATTAATGACGTTAATTCCGGACAATGACTCAAGAGTTGTGTTGATGGATAAAAAAAGGAAATATTCGTTTGCAAAACACATGGCCTTAATAGTTTTTAACAGCATTTTATCTGGTTCAACATTTGCAGAAATCTGGCTTGTTTATTCAGGAATTAATCATAAAACTGAATCTGTGGATTACTGCAATTAGTACGGGTTGAGAACGTTCCCCAACTTTTTCGAAAACTTTAGCCCGGTCATTATTTTGTGACTCAAACACACAGCAAATTGTCCTCTAACTGGTGATGATGTGGATTTTAAAAACAGCCCACGATTTTACTCTCCGGGTTCCTAAAGTGTATCACTGTTTCGATGTCTTGCTTGAAACATTGGCTGCATTGCGTGATTAGACGACAGAGTTCCACAGTATTCTCAACATATCTAACTGGTGTATTCTGGAAATGATTTTGTGTGTATCTTCAACGTTTACTTCAAGCTCATTGGAGAGTTGGATCATAGAATTAAAGAGCTAGCAATCAGTCCTTCAAAAACGTAAGTATTAGAAAAAAATCTTGCTAATTCATTCGAGAAATGCCATCTTCACTATCGGATGAAATATTTACTGGTCCCAATCTTGTGAACTGTCTGTATCAGATTTCCTTACGTTTTTAAAGCAACACTTACATCCACTCGATTGACGTAGCTAAGAATAAACCTGCAATTGACAAAAAGCTCGAAGTTATCTACCATAACTTTTTATACGTAAATTGTGAAATAACTTTTGAATGGTTATTACCAGTGAAACAGAACAGAAATCTGCTTCGGAATTTTTCGTGGTGAGTTAATGATTGACCGTTTAGATGATAATGTGGATCCACTGAGAAGTGGTGACCTAGTGAAACAGGACGGTTATCCGGAACAACATATCTCAAAGTGTACAGTCTCTCTGATGGGTTTACAAAGTAAACAACCTGCTTACAAAAGTGTAGAATCAGTTAAACTTACAGTTGCGATTGTCTGGACGTATAATTTATCCGGAAGCATTTAGGCTAACCTTGTTCGTACGTTAAAATGAATGCCCATTCGTACGAGGTCTGATCACCAAGACCACCTTACCAGCTGAGTAGAAAGATAAACACTCAAGTCTGTCATCGATAATTTTTGATAGATTTCGAAGGGGTTCATCTGACTTAAAGTTTAAAAGACAGCGGCAATAGAGCATAATGTTTTATCCACCTGATCAAATAATATTTAAGGAGCCCTGTGTACTGTACCAGAATATATGTTCCAAGTTGAAGCGCATGATAGTTAACGCACATTGATGTTTAACCTGATTAATGGCAAGAAATTTTAGTTTTTCATTAGGAGATTGAATAGTTCACCATGAGTACAGATTTTCTAGAGGTGTTGCTCACAGCCGACTATTTAATAGCTCGTGTCACTTCATCTCAGCCAACAAGTTTGACTAAGTGGATCAATTAATCATAACTGAAGATCTTAGGATTTGATTTAAACACATGATTCACGAAGGTTTCCGTAATCAAACTGAGGAAATTTAAGCGAACAAGATATAGCCATCCGAGTCGACTACCCTAACAAAGCAAAGTGTTAATATGTTATGGCGTGCTAGGCTGAGGTCAGGTTTGATAGGGCTGATTAGATTAAAAATCCGCTACTGAATCTCCAATAAACTAACTGTATGAGAGGGCAAGGAGCATGCAGTTGTTTCACCCCGACACGGTCCGGTAGAAATCGAATAATGTAGCCTGTTCAGTAAAATCCCACAAACATTGCCCCTAAACACACAAGAAAACATGTGGTGTTAACCTTTCCTTCTATGTTACTCGGTGAAGCGTGAAAATGTTAGTTAGGTTACCGTTGCCTGGACTATACTGATTGAGGTCAACAGTGAAGCTGCCACATACACACTCTCAGGGATAAACCTAACAGTGCGTCCAATAAGAAACAGAACTTACTTCAGAATAGTAGGTTGACGGAGATCGATTATACTGGAAATCACCCGGAGTTAAATAATATTCCTATAACTTGTAACTAATAGGAGATTCTGATTAATCAAAATTTAAAACCCCTCACAACTTTGGCATTCTTGTAGATCCCTCGGTTAGGTACTTTTTAAAAGAAACTGGACCGAAGTTTTGGTAGTGGTAGTGGACCAAAAAGACTTCCAGTAAAGCACTCCTTATTGTGCAGTTCGCTACTTGTCCTACGACGCGCGCTCGCGCCGGAATATCAGCCCAGAACACACTGAGTTTCCGCTCACAGTTCGTGTGCACTTCCACTCGGTTTGTGTGTGTGACCGACGCCTTCTGCCGGGATTTTTTTGATTGTCATGCCTCGTTCGTTGTTCCAATCTCGTTGGGCGATGGCTAATCCGGTCGCTCGTGTTGTCAGCAATCTACCTACAGTGGGCTTTGACCGTATTCTACAATCGTATTAAGATATTCCATCGAGAGTTGGAGTAATCCCGCCCCCGATCAGACCATCCATCCTATTTTGCCTGTCATATCTCGTCCGTTGGTCTGATCCAGTTGGTCAGTGGCTCATCCGATCGTCCAGTGACCCCGATCTGCTCGCTGTGGGCTTTTGGGCGTAACCTCCCCACGTTGAGGTATTCCGCCGAGTGTTGAAGTGCTCGCACTCTCTGTTTGATTATTCATCATAGTAGAGGTCGTTAGTAGAACATGTCTTTGTCACTGGCGGGTTTCGAACTGCGATTGTGTTTTTGTGCGGCACCTGTATTGACCGCTGCGTTAATGCCTTCACATTATGCACGACCGACTCATCGTATGCAAGCTCTTAGTCACGTTCGCTGTGAGAAGAGCTCAGTTTTCCCGACTGCCTCCAGTGGAAACAGAGCAGCTGTTCCGTTAACTTCAGTCAATGAAAATACCACTCTGACTCCTTTCCGTTTCGAGATTACAGAACCCATTAAACTTGATATGCGATAGTCCGATGGGTAGGAGGGAAGTTTGGATATCATATGTTAATATTACCATTTTCAATGGTGATCTCATACCAATTCTCAGTATAGTATCGCCAACGAAACTACTAATGTACTTAACACTGCTTCACAGCCATTTTCAAACCAGCCGTAAGGACTGGAAGAGCACAAGGTACGATCAGTCATCGCAGCCGTAGAGGATAACAAAACCGATGATGCCAATCGTACGTATAACCAACAAATGGATGAAAAGGATAAAGTTCTCTAAGCAGCCTAGTTGTGTGCCTCGTGTGACTATGCAGGTGTTGTGATTCCAATTTTTGCTTCCTTTTTCCTATCCCTGATCTATGCAATTTGTACAGTGTAGGTGTATACATTCAGGAAGTGGAAAGTGGTCTGTTGAACAGTCTGCTTCCAGTCACTAATCATCGCATGAATTACAAAACAGGGGCTCTTCCATCAAAGTCACTTGATGTAACCAAGTAACCATGGTGACAAGTTACGTAGTTAGCCGGATGACGTATAACAGAAAACACTTTTTTCCAAACCACTAGCAACTTCTGATAAACTTACGAGAGCCATTCGAAATGCATACATGTCAAATCGTCCAGTGTTGTATACCGGCTAATTGATTGCGGTACCACCCTGATGAATTGGACAGTCTTCTACCTAGCAATTTACATACTATGTTTTCCGTTTCAGATGCTTTTGTTTTCTTTTGTTACGATGCAATCCCCAATACGCACCTTAAAACGTGTAGTAAATGAACCGGTAAGTAGCTCAACAGATCCTACTATCAGCTACAAACTTTAGCCGGTGCATGGAAACTTGACACATGCGGGAAAATGTTTTCTCATGCACAACAAGATATGTTAGTCTTATTGAACAAATTTATCTAACAAACGCTCCACTGTGTCTTGTCCTCTTCCTGATCCCTTTTAAACAGGATAGTAGAAAGACAAGGTTGGTTGTAAGGACCTGTGACGAGTCAAACCATCACAAGATCGATGCTAAACCGGTCACAACCATTGACTGCTTTATATATCACTGAATGTGCAAGTATAAAGATCAGTTCGGACATGTCCAACCAATGGGAGTGGAATGTTCTTCCGGGGTGATAGACGGAACTGGGTGAAGGTAATCATGTTGTGGATGAACGGGACTTTTAAAACTCAGAGAGGTGGTGTTGGTACGCTGCTTAACTCGGGAACCGGTTTGGAAGTATTAAAGTTTAAGAAGTAGCGTCACGTGAGAAACGGATTGCACACCAGAGAACTGCCATCCTCATACCCTTCATGATCAAGGCAGTAAAAAAGAAAGTGGTTAGTGTAACACTCCTTTCACGAAATTTTAACGTCTCGCCTGCACATATATATCATGAGAGCAACGCAGTTTATTGGAAGAAGAGCGGTTACTTTGGTGATCTCAGTTAGAAGCCTTTGAATATTTTTGAAAGATAAGTCCATCATTCACATGCTTGAGTTTTAACGGTACGTAAGAAAGACAGATTTAACTAGAACTGGATGATGTTTTAAGAGTTTTTCAGCAGTGGACAGTGTCATTGTTATCAGTGAAGATAAATGAAAAATGACGACTGAAAATCTTTACACGGATATATGGGAGATAATTTCAAACTTATGTTAGGGGAAATCTTGGCTTTCGTAAGCAAAAGACAGTACGTCGTATACATGTACAGGCTGTCCGGAGTCCGAACCCAGAACCTTACCCAACGAGCTGGTCTCCAAACCGAGTCTGTTAAACCAGTGGGCACAACAATGCTGTAACCATAATCAGATTAGTTGTTTGTGGGTTAGAGGATGTAAAATTATTTCTGGTCAAGTCGCTCGGTTTTAACTTTCCAGTGTTTTGGCCACCTTGGCCAATGATGGATAACACCTGGTTGTTAACGCACGCCTCTGTGAGCGTTTCAGTATGTGAAAGACAATACTAGGGTTATGGACAACCATATACCATTGACCGAAAATACAAAAACTAAAAATACGGTATTTTCTTACAAGATTAAGCTATAACGATACTTTATCACGAAACGCTGAATAATAAAAAGGTGCATTCGTGAACGAAACAGATGTAGGAATTACTGAATGAGTGATCGAAAACTAAGTGTGCAGAATTAACATGTAAATGACTGATGACAGTTTAAAATCGACAGTTTTATTTCAACGAAGGCACTTCGGATGTGCGGCTGATGCAATGATCAGTTCGATCTGTGTGTTTGTTCGTCTATCTGACTTTTTCTAGATTGAGTTATGTTAGATCACACATTTCTCAGCCTAGTTTGTCGGGCACAACTTGGTCTGCATGAATTTATCACTCTGGAACCAGATAACACACTTGGAACGTAAGGGAAGAACGATGTGCCGGTAATCTGACAACTGAACAGCGGATTGAACTGACTTTCATCTATGTGGCCTGCGGTGAAAATGTGGAAAGGACCACGAGCGAGTTTGATACAAATCATGTGGGTTCACGACCGGTCACTTATGAATCATTTTGAAGGCTGTTAAGACTTGCTGCAACGGCAGTGTTCATGATCTGTAAACAAGTGGTTGATCGCGCACATCAACAGATGATTGTTTTGCCAGTGATGTTCTGTGACGTGTACAAAACGGCTCCTAACCGCGCGTCCGTCGGCCTGCTCATGGGTACAACCTTTTGAAGTCCACTGTACACAGGATACTTAGGAGATACAAGTATCGGCCATACCGGGGAACCCGATCACAGGAGTTATAGTTGTCGGATGCAAGCAGACGTGTGTCACTTCGCACGCGGTGTTTATCAGAAAGGGGTATATATTCATCAGTGTTTACTGACTAAGCGATATTTTGTCTGAATGGATTCGTGCAGGAATCAAATTTTTAGAAAATCAATGACCCCATCGGTTTGCTCCAATCCGACGTCAACAAAGCCTAGAGCCTATGGTTTGAGCAGGGCTTAATGAAACACTTAATATCGACCTTTTCCTTCGGATAAAAACGCCATTGGTGAAACCACTGTTCGCATAATCATTTACAGAATAGAGCAATCTTATCTTCAAAAGCTGCAACAGAATGTTGTGCCAGCGCTGGAGCAACCGGTGGAAATTAAATATATGTGGTTTCAACACATTTATGCATCACCATACAGTACATTATGTGTGCGAGAATATCTAGGTAAAACACTCGTGAGATGATGAATCAGTCGCAGTGAACTAAAAAAGTAGTTCCCATGGTTACCAGATAGTACTCTACTGCATCCTTTTCTTAAAGGCTACTTCAATTAAAATTTCTGCAGAGAACGTCTATAAACACTCGAAGGATTAACACTGGACAGGAAACACATTAGAATGTGATGCAAACTCTTAGACTACAGTGCAAAATATACTGTCTTCCTGTCTGAAGAGTGTTTATGTATAAACAAAACGGGGGGCATCTTTCAATCATCTTTCAATTGGGATCGAATATCTATCACACGAAATGTACGAATTGTCTCGTATAACGCTGTAAACGGTACCGACAACCGTACATCAAAAAGATATAGGCAGTTGCAGTTAGTGGTATGCAGGACTGTCTATATGCTGTGTGTACAGCTCGCCTGTGAAGCGTCAAGTTGGTATCAATATGCGTAGTTGTTTTGTTAAAAAATAGTGTCATTTTTCTCACCGTCCACCAGCGTGATCTAGTTCCGGTCTGATATTTAATTCAGTCTATGTTGCGCGCGGTTTTCAAATAATGATGCGCCTCAACGTGAATAACGCTCATGAATCAACTGTCCTTACCGATCTTGATAACGTAACAAGTTGTATTCAATCAAGAGAAAATGGTCAAATAAGACATGTTGACAAGAAGTCGAAAGTCATACTTTAATAACAAGGCCACAAAACTGAGAGGTGCTATTCATCGCTTAGACTTTTGGCAACACGACAATAAAATGTCAGGTCAGAGTCCAAAAATGGCATAATAAACTTAGAGGCACAGCATAGCGTACCTCAGATTCTACTGGAAAATTGCTAGTTTTCGATCACTCATTCATTGGATTAACCGTGACTGCTGTACAAATTAACCAGACAAGTGAGGTGACAACCACAAATTAATGTTTTCAAATGTTGGAGGCTCTTGGGATCCGAAAGATCTAAATCATAAAAAGACCTGACCGTGGGATTACGATCTAATTTCAAAGTCAGAGTTGAAAGGATTGTTCATTACTTTATGTCGGGGAAGAACCCAATTCCCCGAAAATACCGTAGTGGCCTAACTCACTACTGATTGTAGTGACCTTCACAGTCGACGCGGTCATGTGCCACGTCCCTCATCACGTGCGTTCTCAACCTTTGTGCAAAATTTGGGGGCCCAGCCCACACGCACGTACTTTACTTGGGACATCACTGTACTATCTGGATCTTCGTCTGGTCCACTTCTGTCCTTGTTTTCTGATTGGTCACAAACCCTTTAAATGTTGTCTAGTTTGTGGCTAGGTTGTCTTCGGATTGAGTGACATAAAGTAGCTCTGTCCGGAGGCCAGTCTTTTCTCTGTGTTCATCCGTTAGCCTCAGGTGGTTGGGTTGGCCGGGAAGATCCGTATTAATCTTGCATATTTCGTAGTCCGTTGTTCAGAACCATTGAACATCGTTCCGTTATCTACCGTTCCACTAACCGTTATCCCGTTGTCTGTTTGCGCGCTCGTAGACCGTATTCCAAGTTACAACACTTTAAGAACTGTGTTTGCTGACCACAACTTCCGTGCTGCAAGTGACCATCCCTTCAGGTTTGCACAGATGTGTCATACAACCAATATGTTCTCATGTTTTGTCATTACCGATGGAACTGTGGCTTCTGGATTAGTTTGTTAGCATCTTGAAAATAAACAACGGCGAGCATAGCTGTTCACCATATTTCTAACCACCCATGGAACGTGATAGTAGCAGATCTATGTAATCGGTGTTGAAAGAGTTACTTATTGACTGGATTATTCCAACGAGTATTTTGAAGCCAATTTTTCGATTACTTCCATTTCGTATAATGAACTGTACTCCTTATTCCTTTTGCACACAGTGCAGTAGGAAATCATATCGCGTTAGACAGACGTCTCTAACTTACGTGTTTACAATTCAGAAAGTTAGAGAACACACGGGCGTTTATATCTATCCTATATCTAATTGATAAGTAGGTCCAAATGTGAAATTTCTGAGCTTCCGGCACGACTTCGTAGCTCAGCTGGTAGAGCGCTTGCCGCGTTTGGGCATGGTGTTTCTGTCGCTGGTTCGAATCCAGCCGAAGTCCAGATCTTTCGCGAATGGATTTCTTCGATATATCTAACTGTTATCACAGTCAACGGAACAGTACAGCGACAGGTGTAATGAGGAAATGGAAAGAGATTAGGAAACGGTACGGGCTCATAAAGTGAAAATGTATTTTCGATATGGACTGATTTCAACTAAAAATAAAAGACAACTAGCACAGATGATGCTTTATGGGAAGAACGCTTACATCAATTTAACCGGATCAACCAATCAAACAAGGTGAAATATGCTAAATGCGGGTCATGACAAATGAGTGAAAAGAAAACAGACTTCTTCCGTGAAATAAAGACGATTGTAGGTTGTTTATTGAGCTACTAGAAACATGTGTAGGAGTGTGTTGGTACGATGTCCAACTAGACCCTAACCAAACACGGGTTTTCTACTATCAGTTCCCTCTAAATGATTATCTGACGAATGAGAGCCACTGTTGAACATATTGTTTTTTTTCTCATAAACCAGAGTGAACTGGTGAGTTAAGTCAAGCCACTTTAAGTCAGGTTAATAAAATGTCTTATGCACTCTAGGAGGTGAGTTTCCAGCTATTTTTTTTTTACACACGCACGTCTTCAGAAAATGGGAAACATACAAGTGAGTGTGCCCAGGTCGTAAGATAATTAGTTTAACCGTTGGATTTGTGTACAAGTTGAAGAAATCGATAGCTGTCGCCATCAGTTGTAAAAAAATGTATTGCTTATATTCTGAATGAGAAGGTTGGGTTTGTAAAAATCGTCGAGCTGAATGAGGAATAGCGGAAGAATAATAATACTTGGTATGTGTACGAAATGTTTTCACAGAGATCTAGTTGAAAATGTAGAAATACACCAAGATTGATCCAAGTGAATGAAGTGAGTTGTGTCAGGCAGGAGTTTGTTAAAAATTGTCCATACACTTTGTTCTGATGAGAAACCGTAAAGTCTAATTGTTTACAGGAGACACTATTGCGACGGGATAGATGTCTTAGGGACCTGGCAAAAATCCAGAGTCTTCTGACAATAAACCAGAGAAAACAACAGGTGAACAAAAGATTCAGTGGGGAGAGCATACAAGCATTAATAAAACGATTAACGAGATAGCTGGAATGGGGA
Organism: Paragonimus skrjabini miyazakii; assembly: GCA_014338405.1. Classification (NCBI taxonomy): domain Eukaryota; kingdom Metazoa; phylum Platyhelminthes; class Trematoda; order Plagiorchiida; family Troglotrematidae; genus Paragonimus; species Paragonimus skrjabini miyazakii. The sequence goes on from JTDE01001957.1 coordinate 118,831, forward strand.
AAAAATCGAAACACCAGACAAAAGACGAAAGCCTCCGAACTTTAGTGAAAACATCAGTACAGTGAAGTGATCATGCCTTATTGTAGTTCAAAGTATTCATCCAGATATTTAACAGAAAATATACCAACATACCAGTCGATCCATATCATATTCGCGGTGCTTCCTAAAACTCCACAACTTTAGTAAGACTTAAGATCATGCTCATTCGTTGCTAATGTTATGAGTTCACCTGTTCAACGGTTAATCCTTAAGTACTGATAAGTAGTTTGGTAGATTTGATAATTTGGAAGAGATCCGTTTGCGAAAAATCTGGACTTCAGCTGGATTCGAACCAGCGACAGAAACACCATGCCCAAACGTGGCAAGCGCTCTACCAGCTGTGTCATATGGAATCCACCAAATAATCCATCCGATTGACTGCCCAAGCAGGATTTCTCGATCAGTTCACGCTGGAGTCTACCATACGACACAGTTGGTTGGTTGGGTAACTAGGTCCAACTGTGGAATTTCTGAGCTTCCGACGTGGCTTTGTAGCTCAGCTGGTAGAGCGCTTGTCGCGTTTGGGCATGGTGTTTCTGTCGTTGGTTCGAATCCAGCTGAAGTCCAGATTTTTTGCAAATGGATCTCTTCTAGTTCTTAATTGTTAGGTTTTCTTGACTGAACATACTGACCAATCGTAATGGAATCGAGATCTGTTCGCCCTTCAGTATTCTTTCACACTGTTTAAGATTTTTATTCATACGTAGTCTTAAAAAGCCATCGTGAACACCTACATTCCTGTTTGGGATCCTTAGGGAAAGATAACCGGATTGACAAATAAATAGGAAACTTCTGTCTACAGAAACAAGGTGTTTATTTACTCTGTTTTTTTTCCATTCAAAGTGTGTAGATATCATTTCTGTCTCACTAATACATTTTTTGATTCGATGTCCATATTAGATGACCTAAGATGCTTCTTTGGAATTAATTTACCACAGTTTCCATAGTTGTTATAAATAGACAATCATACAAGTGCAATGGAAGTAGATGGTGGCAATGGATAAATTGGACTAATTTTCTCACAGAATATGGAGGGCGTTCTAATCGAGTCAGGTATGTGAGTACTTACTGTACAATCTGAAGCATAGCTGTTGTCCAGAATGGGTGTGTGTTTCCTCCGGATCACAAATTTCTTCTTCATCGTCCAAGTATACTTTGTCTGCGACAGTCCACCAACACTTGACGATTAAAATTGATTAGAAGTTTTAATAATTTGGGTTCGGGCAAATTACAGAGAATTCGATGTGTTGCAAAATATACCTGTTTTCAACCTCTATCCAACTTCGTCACTGTGATCTTATTGTTATGATCATTTTAAGAGCTATACCAAAGAACGCTGTTGAGAAATTCTAGACTGATATCAAACCGTGGAAAAATGTTAGCTGGATAGACGAAAGTGCTATAAGGTATCTGAGAATGGAAGAGATATGGATTAGTAAGTATACACTAGTTTTATGGATTAACTTGCAATATAGACCACAATGAAGGATGACATACAGTACCGTGAATATGCGTTGCAAAAATTAAAGTAACTGATGAAGAAGACCAGGAGAAAATCAATAAAATCTTCGACGGAAATTTAAAGAGGTTCGCCGTGTTGATCAGTGTAATGGTATATTGTTCAGCACTCGCATCTTTCGGAAACTTCTTCCATCTTTTCAAATCTACAGCAAGCATTTTTCGGAAAAAACAGGTTAATTTTATTAAAAGGTTGCAGGTTGAACTTTGGTTTGAACAAACTTTATAGGTAAAAAGTACTACACTTAACTGTTCACGATAAAAGTATGTGAGTACTTCAGGGTGCTTTTGCATCGTTAGGCTGGAGGGTACGCCTCGTGATGGTCGGACATGTGGGCGTTTTGTATTGCTGTGTCGCGTTTATCTGAAACGTCTTTCAACAAAAATGGCAAGTCAGAACTTGATGAAAGGAGTTTCTGAGCCAGCACACCAGTAAAGAGCCAGTACGAAATGAGTTGCAACCACATCCTATTTTATGAGTCAATGAGCACATAGCGCAGATATTAACTACAATGAGTAGGGGTGGTGGGCGCTAAATATTCGACCAGTCTGCAGCGAGTAGAACTACTCAGAATCAACCAATGTGTGTGGGAACGAGATAATTCAAACCGGTGTAAGTTTATTTTCTTTGCACTCCACAAGAAATCCTGAGGGTTAAACTAACAGACGTAAAATTGGAGGTGATTTACTGTATCAACGAGTGTATATAAGAAACTGTGAAAGGTCGTCAAAATTGGGAGATATTATGTGTTATTTAAAATAACTGATGGACGACATGTGATGGACGACGATGTGAGAGCAGGTTATCAAGATAGTTGGAAGGATCATTTCTCAAAGCTTGTTTCTGAATTGTTTCTGAATTGCCTCAATAGGTTTTCAGAAATGCAAGAGTGTCTGTTCTATTAGTGTTATATTATTTTGCACTAATTAATTGGGGTCCGACCTTGAAAATGAATGTGCTCGGTTGGAAAGGAGTATTAATCCTGAAAGTCTGGATAGTTCATTATTTTTGATGTACAGTGTAATTTTTTTCTTATGAACTCAGACAAATAGTAAGTCTACTGGTTTCAAATAAGTAGATTTTAAGCTGTTGGTAAAAGTGAGTTTTTTTCAAAATTGAACACCACCCACACTCGATCACGGCGTTCGCATTCAGATAAGCCTTTCGGCTAGCCCACTTCGAAAGGAAGCACTAGACTCGAGTTTCGCTCTTATTAGAGCTCATCAGTAGTGCATATCCTTGTCCGGATCGGAGTTTGCACTCTGTCCCTCGTGCTTGTGAGACTAGCGTGTTAACCACCACGCCAGCAACCTCACAATAGGCATGACCGAATAATCAAATCCAAACGCTCAACCACAACCTTGTATGAATAGTGTTCAGCTTGCCCGATCATTTCGAAAGGAGAATGAACAGAATCACTCTGTTCTATCCAATCGATAACCCCGTGATCAGGACTTCTCAGTTAGGTTGAAGTTACTGTCTTCATTGAACCAACTGAGTATGGGTGAGTTTTGCTGATTTGGGTATGAAGAAGGTTATGAATAAGATATGAGATGCTCGTATACCTTCGCCGTAGATGGTAGACACCATTGATGGAAAAATCCCATGCAAACACACAGATAAGTTGCGGTTCCTGTCCTTCTGAATATTACCGGTCAAAATTGACCATGAACACACTGTGGATATGCAATTAACTTATTCAAACACGAAGCTTAGCTTGTCACTCATCGCAAATGCATTTTTCAACTGAAGTCAATGGACTCTTATTTAAGTTTGCAACTAGCTGGAGTTCCCGTTCATTGTAGGAGGAATTACGGAGAGCAAGATGAAAGTATGAAAATAATCTTAACTTTGTCAACTTCTGTCGGATCTTCCATCCCCAAGGAAGCACATATTCATTTGGTGACTTGTTTTTGTTTTGTTATTTACATAAACATTTCTCGCACAGTACTCCAAATGAACTATAAGATTTTCTCGGTCGCTGGCTGAGAGACCAAAAAAGGTAGATAGTGTCGTTGCCATATGTTTGTCAGTCGTTAACCATGAGATTGTTGTTTCCAGTATCTGGAATTCATTTGGATGTCATACCAACGAAATTATGAACCAATCGGCTTAATGTGATAAGATAAAACTAACTTAGAAACAGCATCCGGTCCACAAACTACAACGCGAGGTCAGAAGAAGAAAATTAATGTGATCCATTTTACGTACAACGTTACTGTATTGTTCCGTATGGTTGCGTCGGTTGGCGCACTGCTTAGATGGGAAAAAATCAATAACAGTTTATGTGCAAGTGTAGACAATTTCCCCACTATGTTGGTTTGTTTAACCACACTAAAGGATTAGATGACGGTTGGTTTCTCATACACCGCTTTTCTGAAAGCAATGTGCTTGGAATGATCGGTCAATCTAAACTATCTGAGGTTTCACAAGTAAAAAGGCTAATTTCTCTGTGGTGTTAACTTTCACGGTCTTTTTAGATAGATGGTAGATCAACGATTGCATATGGCATTTACTTTAACAAAAGGCTGATTATGCCTACTGTGTAGAGAAAATATCACGTGATAGGCTTGGAAAGCATATTCTATCTGTTACACGTAGTGCATGATTGAGAGTTAGACAGTGTCAATTTTCTTGCCCAGTAGCCATTTTTTCAGTGGGCTACGAGACACATGTACCAAGAGCTCTCGCTGTTGAACTAATCTAACTATGTCCACAAACGAGAGTTAATTCAGATTTGATGAGTGGGCTGCAAAAGTCTTTTCTCTATATTTTGAAAATTTGGCATCTGATTTTGATTTTGACTCAACTCCGATGCATTATGTATGGTTAGAATTGCATCTTTAGATCTACCCCGAATAAGTATGGTGACTTGTTTGATAATAAGTAAACATCGGTCTGCTATCATTCGTTTCTGAACTGCATTTCTGGACGGTTTTCTGAACTACCATAAGATTAGGTGAGATGAGTAACTGTTGGGTAAAATAGACTGTTTCTTATATATGTGCCTCGAAAGCATAGTTCTAAAACTCAGATTGAGAGAGCTCGAACAATTTCGTATGATGAGGCTGGCAAAGAGGAGTGTAGCTGCCAGTCGGTGTGAGGTTTCTTTGCAATGTACTCATTTCTTATCCAGCTTTGTTGGTAGTAATTTGTATATCGGAGAAGAAAAAAGTAATGTTATCCTCAAATAAACAGAATGTTTGGATGTCGTCTGTCGAACCGTACACAGAGCTGAACAGTGTGCACTCTCAAGTTGTGTTCCACTAAACATAGAAGTTCAGTAGCACGGACTACACTTTGCATCCACAACAACCGTTCGAGTTTCTCAAGTTTATTCCACAAAAACAAGTATGGAGCAACCACCGTCATTCTTGAAACAATTAAAACCAAGATGGCTCGTACACAAAGTTAAAATGTCAAATTATCGGTTTCTTGTTTGCTTTTCCAAAGGCTCATAAACAAATACACAACTGAAACCTGTCTTGGATATGGGCAGTTTCCTCCGTCACAAAACTGCATATCGACTGGCTGTTCAGTTTGGAACGATTCACCGAAAATATTGCCCCTATGGTTTCTGAGATTGCTTCGAATCTGCTAACGCTGTGCAGAAGATACAAAACATCACGTTTCCAACTCAATGACTATTATTTGTGAATGTTCTGCTGTTAGAAGCGATCTGTTTTATCTGACTAGATTAATGAATCAAACATAATCGTTCGGATCAAATTCTTGAAGAGCTTGCTTGGCATAAATTTAAAATTAAACGTGGATTTATATCACCGCGCTGATATCTTAGCAAGGGGACTGCCCTTGGTCCAATCGAACCCGATCTTTTCATGAAAAATTTGGACCGCGAATAAACGTATACCAAAAACCAAACATCCAGTACTTATCGCCAATGCGTAGACGATGGTTTTTGTTTTCCGTCAGTTGATATGGATTCATAACGTCCCTTTTAGGTACTCAATCAAACACGCCCTCCTATTCAGTACGTCATCGAGCTAGGGGTAAATGATGGGTATCTAAGGCGGAGAAGTATTCGTAACTAACCTTGAACTGGACAATATATTAACCCCAATGCATTGTTCTCCAAAACCAGAAAACGAAACTTGGTCTGCTCTCTAACGCACAACTTCAGAAAAATATGCTCAAGGAAAATGCTGGAAGTCAAATTTCATTCTTTTACTAATAACCTACTAGAAGACAGTTACTCAGCCAGAATTTTTGTGTGAAGCACGATCACCACACCGATTTATTACCTCACTGTTGTGTCGGAAAGAAAGCTGTGTTTGTGTCTCACCCGTTCAGAGGAGACGGTTGATAAGCAAATGAACTACATTTTGTACCAGTCAGCAAAACAAGTGTTCGCAGCTGCATCATTAAGGAAGTGATTCGTTTTCACAACCATGCTCTAAATTAGCTTAAAGATAAGGAACCTGTCCAGTCAGTGATTGTGTATTCAAATAAACTGAAATCATCATTCAAAATCGATCGAAGACGTCGCATTCCCCTAGGCCTTTCAGTCAGCCCTTTTCAAAATGAAGCAGCATACTCGGGTTTCGTCAGTGGTGGAGTTGGTCAGTAGTGCAAATCCATGTCAATATTCGGATTTCAACTGCGGTCGCGCTTTCACGAGATAACTGCGAAACTGACCTCATATTAGGCACGACTGAATGATCTCATACAAATTCTAAACTACATCCGCCTGTAAATTATACCCAAATTACATGATCGTCTAGAGAGGAGACAGCAACCGTCCTGATAATTTCAGTGGACAGTACCGCGACTAGGACGTCTCAGCAAGTCAACGTTATAGAAATCGTTAAGGCTGTTGAGCAGTATTTTGATCACCAGTAAGTAGTAGATGACTTTTCTCTAATAGGACTTGAACACGACTGGAAACCGATAGCGTTTCTCGCATTCTCATAGATTTTGTAATTGGCCCCTTTCAAACAGAAGCGCTATCCTCCACTGTCGCACATGTTTGAGCTCGTCAGTAGGCAGTGGCGCACTGGTCAATGTGATTGTTTCACATAAGTGTGGTCGGGGTTTGATTTACATCAGCCGACTTATTCTGACAGAAATTCTTTAACTGCTGCTGTTGTGGAACAGTATACTTCGGTCAAACGAGTAGACACGTGTTTAAATGGGTTATTGACATCATCCCACTCTAACCAGAACTACGGTGACAGGATCAGTCACCAGCACAGCTGGCGACTTGGTCAGATCTAACCCATCAGGTGGAAGTGTCGGAAGCATTTTTAGTCTAATAAAGCTTCCAGTCAATCATTCATAGACAATCAGACAGCGGAATTTGGTGACGATCTAATCTGTCCTTATCAGATTGTCGGTCAAACTAGTGTCAGAAAGGAGCTCCACACCAAGCTGGCTGAATTTTTCAAGTTCACCTTTCAGAATGTCATCATGACAAAATTGAAAAGGAAGGAGGAATTAGGACACTCCTGACGAATACAACTAGAGGAAGCTAACTGGGAAGTCTGTCTGGATTCAAAAGCTGCGATAAAATGCGAGTGATGTTCAACTTGAATTTAAACAAATCCCAGACGCTCATCAACAACTAGAAGTGATAAACACCCGAGACAGCTTTCCATACATTCTCACTCTGCTTGCACAGTGAGCATACAACAATTTCAACAGACTGACGTATCCTCTGGAGCTCCCTTACGAAAAATACAGTTCAAAAGACTGTTACGTAAAACTGGATCGAAAATAGATAGACAGACGATAACAAAATGTGTGAGGCATCAAAATCCGGACAACGCGGTGGAAATGATTTTTGTCGTTACATATCACCAAATGAGGCAGTGGAGTCTTCTGGAGAGTGACAGACGGGTGTTTTGATGTAAGAGTAGTCCTTGAATTGTATTCCGTTTGCTGGATAGAACTGTACAAGTCTTGGAATCGAAAGTGTTGATCGTAGGATTGCGTAGTATTTAGTTTGTGTGGCAGCGTCAAAACAGTATGTGTTGTTCAGTACGCTGAGCAGCAGTGAATGGTCATTCCTCTTGATACTATGGCAGTGTTCGTCGTCAATAGCTGTACCAAAAAATGATATAGGTAGTGTATTGTTAATACCGACACTAATGTTGCTAACACGGTTCGAACTGCTGACTATCTGCGGCGTTCCGTGTCAGGCTCCGTATCCCGCCGTCCCCCTCAGGCACTGTACCGAGCGATTCCTATCAAGCTTTGTGCTGGGTCTCCACTGCATAATCATAGCTATTTTTATAGTTCACATTAGCCTTCATAATCTAGTTCAGGTGAGTACCAGTGTCAAGAAACGTTACATATTGTATATGAGCTGCTAGAGTTGACAGGTTTAACCAGGTAATTAGGGAAAGTGTACTGACGGACGCATTGGAGGGGTAGTGATGGGTCTACCAAGCACAATTCAAGCACATTTCGCTGCATCTCATCAGCTACATATTGCAGTCTGTGGGCTTATATAACAGAGTTCAATGGGCAATGTGAAGCTAGACAACAAAATCAACAACCACACGAATACACGCACACTCACACACCCATACACACCAGTTACCGGGGGGGCAATTTGGTACTGACGAACAAGTCTTTCTGTACACAGAGGGGTGGCTTCCATTCGCTAATTACTACCGCCTCCGCGAACCAGAGAAGCCTTCGATTTTTTGTTGCGTAACGTACCCGAAACGTCTTCTTCAGGTTCACTTGGGGTCGACAAGTCAACAGGTGTCGGGCGGTCGAAGATGCTGGTTCCCTGTGACTTGTTACATTCTGACTTGAGCTCGGTATTGTGGTATCCATGAGCGTTTTGCGAACCCAAACTGGAATGTGTTCGTTGATCCGATGACGTAACTGCCGCTCCGTTCTGCCTATGTAAGTGGCCCGGCACTCACACAAGAATTCGTAGATGATGTAAGATTTGATGTTGAGCGGTAGCGGTGTTTTCAAAGGTGGTGTTGGGATTCGGGTAGTGGTGAACAGCATGACCAGTTGGGCTGCATAGAACGTGCGTCCCATAGCCGCCGTGAGACGGGTTTTCAACAGAGTGGCAATGTCATCACCTTTGTATGGCAAACGGAGATAGACATTTAGTTTGGGAACTGTTGAACACATCGCGGCGGCCGGCTTTTGTCTGCTGAATTTCCCAACAAATGCCGATAGATAGCCATTTTCTTTTAGCGTGTATCTCAACAATGACATCTCTTTGGCCAGTTTCTCTTGAGCAAATTCTTCTTGCTCGATAGAACAAGGTCCTCACCAGACCCTGCTTGTACTGGATCGGCACAAAACTGTGAAAGTTCAGATACTGTCCAGTCCAAAGGTGTTTCCGATAGACGGGCCGCAGTAAGCAACCGTTTATCTGGCGATTCATGAGAATATCCAAAAACGCCAGGGTTTCATTCTGTTCGTGCTCAATGGTGATGCTTATTTAGAAATTCAGCTTGTTCATTGAATCGAGTATGCTTGTTGCCACCTCCTTGGTATTGGTAATTATCAGCACATCATCAACATAACGCCGACAGAAATGAGCCTGAGTGATAACAGCGTCTGCGTTCTGCTCCAGATGGGCAACGAAAATATCGGCTAGTAGCGGACCGAGTGGACTGCCCATAGCAACACCATCGATTTGTGTATAGCCAGCTCCCTGGAAGTAGAACGTTACGTTTGCTGTGCATAGTAGAGGAAGGCGTTCTAGCTCAGACGTAGGCAATCCTACGTTCAATTAATGTGAGTCAATATACTGACCGTCTGCATCAGAGGGAAATTTGTAAACAAACAGGCCATGTCCAGACTGGCTCAAGACCAAATCTTACATCATCTACGAATTCTTGTGTGAGTGCCGGGCCACTTACATAGGCAGAACGGAGCGGCAGTTACGTCATCGGATCAACGAACACATTCCAGTTTGGGTTCGCAAAACGCTCATGGATACCACAATACCGAGCTCAAGTCAGAATGTAACAAGTCACAGGGAACCAGCATCTTCGACCGCCCGACACCTGTTGACTTGTCGACCCCAAGTGAACCTGAAGAAGACGTTTCGGGTACGTTACGCAACAAAAAATCGAAGGCTTCTCTGGTTCGCGGAGGCGGTAGTAATTAGCGAATGGAAGCCACCCCTCTGTGTACAGAAAGACTTGTTCGTCAGTACCAAATTGCCCCCCCGGTAACTGGTGTGTATGGGTGTGTGAGTGTGCGTGTATTTGTGTGGTTCCTGACCTTTTCTGCTACCTTGGCGTGGTGGTCAGGCTTGTGTGCTGTTTTGATCCGGAGGGCTATGCTGACTGCGACCTCGGTCGTTGCAGGTTCAACCATGTCAGATTGGCCAAAAGGGAGCAGCCAGACAAAAAGCAGATGCGTCCGTTGTGAGGTGTTCATTGTGTGTGGTGTCAGTCTGTTGCGTTTCGGCTCGGTTTGTTGTTCTATTTTTTGCCTGGTCTGATCCTCTGTATGTGATTGGTTTGTCTGTGCAGTATTACCCCTATGTGAATGTACCGAATGTCTTGGGATGTGACTGTCGAGCCTGTTATGGATGGTTGATGCTGCTGCGTGTGTGTGCGTGTGTCACCTGCTGTCTTGTGGTACGGGCTTTTGAGCCAAAGGATTTAGTTTGGGCCCTAATCGCTCTCCTGTCTAGGTCTGGGCATCCTGGCAGTATCCTAAGCCCATAAAACCCATGACTATACAACATAAACCAAATACCATACTGCATCGGCCGTCGCGCAGGATAAACCGGGTCGCCCTATCTGCTGCACATGACAGGGTGGATAGGCGAAAATATGCTACTGCCAATCACTCACCCTCATACTTTCCCACCAATATTAATCTCCGAGCGGATAATGCTCACTCAAGTTTCAGTAGCTCGAAGAGCAACCTTAAACATGTCAGGGGACGCAAGACGCTCTGTGTTGGAGCATGGAATGTGC
>JTDE01001958.1:12974-26279 GCA_014338405.1 Paragonimus skrjabini miyazakii
ATTTGTATGTGCCGGCCTTCCAGCAAGCCAACATCCGCCTCCAGCTTGGCTACCTAAGCATTCCGTTCCTCAAAGAGTGCTTGCAACGCATATTTAGTTGGCAATATGGTGGCGGGTTCAACTCCTGCTAACAGAGAGCCAGTGGCAGAGGGATCAGGGGAGGGTTCAGGCCTTGAATCAGCGCACTTGCCCTGTGATCTATTCACGCTCGTTTTTGAAACAACTGGTGGCAGTCCTGCCACATATATTATTTCAGTTTTACTTTCCAACGTTTTAATCAAAACAAGCAGGAAGGGGTTTAAGGCGGATGAAACATTCTTTGTGGTAGTGGATTCCTATGCAGATCGCGTTTGCCCGTAAACAGGAGTCGACAGCTGCGACCCAACACCCGCCTCATCTTATGTTACAGTTTTATTAAAGTGTCTGCCTAGCATTTAAACGAGATAGCTATTTTCTATGTTAGAAGGTGCGAGTCAAGGTCGGCGTTTGCACAGACTAGGCACTGGATCAATAGTGCTGTCAATGGAACCATCAAGTAGCCACCTGGAAGATTTATATCCAACTCGGTTAAGTGTAGTCTTGTTTGCTAGTAGTCAGTGTTCGGATCAACTTCAGAGACGCAGAGGCCAAAAATGTGAGGCCGGGCATCACAAGTGAAGCGTTGTAAGACGTGACATTTCGTGCGAGTAAGCTCGGAATACAAACCATACATGGATTGTTTGAATACATGGGCAAAATATATACAAAGAGCAAATCACAACGGATACATTGGTGCTAATGTCAAAAATTCAAGACAGCATGGAGAACCGGGATCAGCTGAATACTGGGTAGAAATTACAAGACACATAAAGCCAAGAAAATGGGCTAGACCTAGATACTAAACAGTCGGATGCAATACCGCTACCTTACTCGGTTCAATCAGGATCAGAAAAATTGGCGATAATGAAGAAAGCTGAAACGCTACGAAACAACCGTAATCAAATCGAATCTCATGGCCGGATCTCGCGCAATTTTAAGGAAGTAGACCTGGTCCGCCTGCTATGCGGTGTGTAAAATTCGTCCTAAAATACTCTTTCAAACTGTATACAAAGCCCTGAAGATGTTTGCTTGTCATCTGTTTTATGCATGAAGTCGCGTTTGTTTGATTGCAGGTTTGTTGGCCCATGCGTACCACTGGAACCATACGCACTTCCGTGTTACGTGTATGCCCGACGGTTGGATCGCTACCTTCCTTGCTTACTCTTGTCTATCGGTTTCGCGCAATGTGTCATGAAACTTGCTGTAAGTTCGGGAGAATGTACATCGGGTTTCTTAGTTCTGTTTTCATTTCTTGTCCGGTTCCTATTACATTTACCCGGGAACCCGCGAAATCTCACCTCATACACCCGGTGGTGGGTGACCGGGAACTTACTACCGAACATATAAATTGGATACAGAAATAGGCACTTCTTACTACATGGAGTTTCAACTGAAGGCTGTAAAAACGTCGGCTAGAAATCAGTTAGCTAACAACTTTCCATAATGAAAGAACTGATAAATTTTGTGTATATCTCCGGGAATATTTTCGAGGCCATTTACACTTGAAAGTGTTGGGGAGTCACAGGGATGGATACGGGTGAGACGTCCGTGACCATCAGTTTATGTTCATATTCGTTATTAATTGATACCTATCCAATCCGTTGAATGGTCATGCTAGTGCTAGCGTCACTTAACGCGATGACTTTGAATATCCGAGGGGGCGGAGACGATAGTGGATTAGAAACGAGAAAGGGTTCACAAAGGCAACCAACAAGACGCCTGAACAAACGTCGAACTGATGAGCTTGTATGTTTGGACTAGCGTGAGCGGCTGAACTACATACGTACGGTATAAGTGCGCGTTCCGTATCATACTACAAAAACGGGCGAACGGAGAAGGTCTGTGCATCACACAGAAAAGATAAAATCTTTCATGAGGTTTTACATAGTCCACTGGAGTTGCACGTAACAGAAGTTCTGATGTGTGAAAGGTGTTTAAGTTAGATATATTCAGTGGTCTGGCATATGAGGTAGTATTGGTGCTGTATAACAAGCAGTTTCGTTGTGAGTGGTATACTACGCGCAAACGACATTCAGGAACAAAAGAGCAAGCCCCAACGCCAGGAAGACGGCGAACCATAAGAGACTATCGGAATAGTGTGAACACGGTATGGGAGAAGTGCCACCAGGTAGAATGACAACGTGCTGCTACCCATGCACGTCAGTCGTGCAGACGAGTGAACGCGTTTGCGGTCACAGGTTTAACATGACCTATACGGGAGATCGTGTGGTAAACTAATTTACGGGCCAAGTGTCTTTTGCTACACAACATCACCGAACTGTGTGGTGAGTATATTTGTGAAAATGGGTGCACTACTTAGGGCATCTATATTGGGCTTCACGAAGATAGGGATGTAAATGAGACATGAACGAGTCGGTACTACAACTCTAGTTATGCGTTCACACACAGAACTTTATTAACTAAGTCAGATATTTCTCAGATACTCTTGTACGCACCGAACTGCGCTCATTGAAACCAGTGAATCAGTGTGCCCACTTTTTCACCAATCTGAGTAACGTGCACACAGTGCTGCGCATATGGGTAATAATGCAGTCTTGTCAATAGTTTAACTGGTTTGCATGTACACCAAATGTTAAATGGCGGTGAGGGTATATGATAGAAATACAGCAAATTGAAACGTGTGTCTACCTCTGAGGATGCCAAAGTGCATAGTGTTATGAAGTGCGTGTCATGCGCACACGCGATTTTGGTGCCCTTTCTCTCCCACCTGTTTGAAGTTGCGTTGGAAAGTTAGGCTGATTGTTAGGGGCAGACTAAACGTACTGCATTTCCAAATCATTGCTGGTCGTCTACGATTTTGCTACACGGTTGTGATAGCCCATGACCTGCAGCAGTGTTTTTTTAACTTTTGCTAGCCGATTGCTCGTATACATAAATAATTGACTTATATGAGGGGCATGGCGAATGGACTGAAGGTACCTGTGTGCTTCATATCATGCCAAACTCACCTGTGGAGGGCAGTTCATCAAGGTAAGAGTGATAAGCGTCAGTGCACTGGGGAGAAGAATGTTACGGAAATAGACGAAAGTGTCTACGAATATGTTCAAAACCTTAAGTGCTGAACCAGCTGGTATATACGGGGTAGCATTGCATGATTTGGAAAGCTGATCTGCCTTGCAATACAAAGTGGATTCTGCATATAAACATGTTTTGGATGTTTGTTTCAAACGACTGTACTCCAAAATCCTGGCGGTTGAAACGGATTTGTATGCTGTTCGCCGCCGGAGGCTAGGGGTTCAATGATCCTCAAAGGATAATTAGAATTTGCTTTGAAGGCTCACACTCAGCAGGGAAATGTGGCGAACAACTTAAGCAACTATGTCCACACAGCCTATGGTGCGCGATCAGCTTCGTTAATGACGTAGAACACATTATTATAAATAGTCAGCATATGTGCTCGCCAGTCATCTCCTCGTTGCTCAAAAATTTCCTTTTGCTCGAGGCTGTCGCTTTCCCTTTTGAACGCATCGACCAATCGAACATTCCATACAGCACACTGAGAGCTACCAGGAAAGAACTGTTCCTACGGTGTACTTTCAACGTCCCGTTCAAATTTAACAGGAAATCTATCGTCAGACTGTCGGGGTCGTTTGGGGTCCCTATTGGACCAACTGCTAGCGAACATTTTCATAGACAAGCCTAAACGTTAACAAGTGAGTCGGTCAATCGATGGTTCACACTTTTATCGAGGGTACATAGACGATATTTTCACCCGACTGCAATTCTGGAATGGTCTCCCTGGTGTTGTTCACAAATTTAATCGGGCACACCGCACCATTGCGTTCACTTCTGAAAAAGCAACAGAAAACTGGTTGCATATTTCAATATGAACTTCGATAGGCCCACAGATGGTAAATTATAAGGCTCCGGTGATCGTTCAGCAATGAGGACTGGACAATATGCACATTTTAATAGTTTTGTGCTTTAAGTTACAAACGAAACCTCGTCCGTTGCCTGACCAACAGCGCAAAAAAAATCTACTCTGCAGACACGAGTGGCCAAGAGCTGGAGACAGCCGCCAACGTTTTGCGGGAAACTGACTACCTGGATCGTTTCATAACGCGGGACATGATTGTGACTAAGCCGCGCAGTCCGATTATTATGGTGGAGAAAAAATCTGTTTTCATCTGGCTCCCGTTCAAGAGCGATGTTGCAAGAGACATCCAACCGTCGAATTTATCGGAATTTAAGTAGCACATTTCCGAAGGGTAACGTTGCGTAGGTGGTTCGCCACACACCCCGTGCTGTGTTTAAGTCTTGTAGACATACTCCCTGTCATTGACCAATCCATGATTGTGTGTTCATTCTCTCGCTGTTGTACGGTAGAATAAGTACGTCGCACAACACGGCGCCTATCAGAACGGATCGAAGAACATTATCCAGCGTGGCTTCTGGCAGATAGTATATTTGGAAAACACTGACCAATGGGTTGACACAACTCATGCATTCCGCGTTGTCTACAAAGTTCCTGTCATCCCTCCAAAAATAGTCAGAGAATGGATGTCGGATGCTGCTGTATCGATCATCACTCGATTATACAATCCGATTTTGTGTTCACAGAAAATCACGCAGGCCCTGCAGCTAACGTGGCCAAAAGTCATGCCATTGGTCTACATTCCTACCCATACCCCAGCCGGTAATCCTGTGATGTTATGGTGAGTGGAACTCCGAACCCCTCTTCATTACAACTAGCGATTTGTTCCCCGAGTGGCTAGTCTATAGATACTCGCATACTTCGTGAGGCCACAGTTGATCCAATGACATTATGATGAACCCGTTTGTCATTTGTACACAATCTCAAGTTTGCTGATTCTCCTTAACTGTGTGTATCTGATAAATGTATTTGCGCTTGCGCCTTGCTTACGTTTATGAATATGAAACCAAAGGCATAGTCCCTAACAAATTGTTTTGGTTTTAGTCGCCGAGACGCAACATAGAATTTAAACAACAGTGGTGATTTATGAGATTGTGTTATGGTGCAACGCACTGGGCTGCCGTGGAGTTGGCGCTATTACATTTTTTGATTGCGATAACAGCAATGACGTCAATCAAACTGCGCGCCAAACAACTCGTGCTTTGTTTCCTATCCGTTCCGGGTTTGGTGGCGGCCACGTTACTGGACCAAGCGCAGGAAATAACAACAGAAGAGAACAATGAATAATTGTAAGACGTTTGTTTTTCCGACCTGTACACAAATCTTTTTCACCAAATTGTCGTGCTTCTGTTTTGCATGTGTTGCTGAATGAACGCTTCCTACAAATTCGTGTGCTCAATTAGGCGGTTATGAATACATTAGTGCGCACGTGCACTAAATTAACACTTTCTCAGGTATACGCAGCAATACCAGACGCGAAATGAAAATACCAAAAATAATTTAGACCGAAAATATATTATGCCATATTTACAATTGGTCTCGATCAGCGCTAGACGACACCGATACGCGAAGTAGCTATGGAGGTTAAGAATCCGACCGTCGAGCGCGCGAGCAAGCCGAGAGAAAGTAACTGGCGCAATTGACGCTCATCATCCGATAGAAATGCAAACAAACAAACGCGATTGAATGCATCAAGCAGACGGTAGGCTAAGATCCTTAAGACCTTATGTACAATGTGAGTTAAGGTTTTGGGAAGGATTTTACACATCGTGCAACAGGCAGACCGGGGGTATCTCCAGGTCACTACACAGCCCCTCTCCAGAAGAGTACTGCGAACGTAACCTTTCGATCTACGTGAGGATAAACTGTGACCAGCCACACTTGGCCCGGTTTAGTTCGTGCTGCACCAGATTGCAGTTGGTACTGCAAATCCCAGACGCCACAGATGGGGAAGCACTAATGCCACCAGTTCCTACAGAACTCCTACTCGACCATTCTCTCCTACGGTGTCGAAAAGAAGAGAGGATTTAAAAGTTCGCATGTAGAGGTCCTGGGGGTAAACACAGTGGTCGCACAACAGTGTTTGTTTTGCAAACTTCGATCGACCCAGGACGTGAGCGCGTGTAAGGAGGCGGAAGCGATATGGATAAGCTTGAGCACATATACAATGGTTCAATAGGTGACAGACGGAAGTAGAAAGCCACGGCTCCGTCTCTCCGTCTCTCCAGGCAAGGAATCTCTGTACCAGAGGGATAGTTACTTTTCCTGGTTGTAACGAAGGCTACAAAGAAGAATAAATAGACAAACAAACTAGCTAATAAATGCACACCTACTGTTGTTAAACACGCAATTCTATAGTTAGATGAACACACATAACCAGGTGTGAACTATTCAACAGACGATTATACATACGTGGCTGTGTACAGAATAGTGTACTGGGATTTGGACTAAGTATTGGAGTAGCGATCCAGGCGGAATTTGAACGCAGCGACTGTCGCGGCGTTCACAATATGTTCTGGCAGGCAGTTCCAGACTTTGTAGACCCGAACCGAGAAGAAACTGTGTCTTAGTTGAAGTTTACTGTACTGACATTTTGTTTTTAATGAATGCCCTCTGAGTGAGCTAGTATACGCACAAGTGATCAGGGACCTGCACAGATGGTTAGGGATCTTCATAATCATGAACGCTAAAATTAAGTCACCTCTGTCTGCGATATTCTAGAGAGAAGAGATTTAGCTAGCGAAGTCGCTCAATGTAGGGCTTCGCACCCAACCCGCGGACTGCTTTTGTCGCATGCATCTGGACAGTTTCCAGAGATAGTTTGTCCTTTTGCAAATGAGGAGGCCAAACAAGGGTTCCCTGCTCGAAGTGAGGACGAACAAAGCTGTTGTACAGGTGGTTGAAACATGATCGTTCATATTTTCCAAACAAACGCTTCGGAAGGGCTAGTACGCTATTGGATTTTTTAGCGCTGGTTTCAATATTGGGAGAACTCGAGAGGTTGCGTGTCGCAGCAGTGCCAAGGTATTTTCTCTTTCCGTGGCTTGGAGCAGTGTTCCGCCAAGGGAGTAAGGGAAGTTGTGCTTGTGACTGATATGCGTGACTTTGCATTTGCTGGTATTGAGCTCGATGGAGTTAGATTTAGACCAGTTGTAAGGTGCACTAATATCAGCCTGCAGGGCGCTCGCGTCGGAGCTGTTACGCACTATGCACCAGATTTTGATGTCCTCAGCAAACAGTAGCAGTGGGAGTGAAACTACGGATGGCAAATCGTTGATGAAGATAGAGAAGAGTAGTGGCCCCAGAATGGAGCCCTGTTGGACTCCGCTGGGGCTGAGACTGGCAGAAGATTCAGAGGAACCCACTCGCACACGGTAGGAACGGTTTGATAAGTAAGATTTCAGCCAGCGGAGAAGGTGGCCTTCGAAACTGCAGCGGTGAAGTTTGTCGAGTAGAACAGTGATTCACTCGGTCAGTGGCTTTGGCAAAGTCAAGATAAATAGCATCGACCCACTCTCCTATGTAGGCAGCAAGGGTCCACTGGTCTACGGCTAGCAGCAAATTAGCAGTGCATGAGCGGCCGCGCAGGAAGCCATGTTGCTCTCTGCAGAAAAAGAGTGTGTTAAAAGGTGCTTAGATATTGCATCACGGACTAACGCTTCAAGGACTTTTGATACACATGATAGGAGGGTAATCGGACGATAGTTGCAAGGCTGATTGCGTTGTCCACCTTTAAAGATTGGAGTGATACTCTCCGTCTTCCAGCTTTTGGGTACTGTTCCTGTAGCAAATGACCGTGTAAACAAAATGCTCAGCGGGACAGCTAACTGTGTAGCCCCATGGACAAGGACTAGAGAAGATATACAATCGGGTCAGGGATAGGTGGGTCTGCTCTTCCGCAGTTCAATTAGCACGGCATCCGCTGTGGTATCTACTGTTGAGATTTCTTCAGAAGTGTCAGCACTTTCTGCCATGGGGCAGGTAGGCACGCCGTTTGTAAACACAGCACAGTAGAAGTCGGCCAGAACTTCAGCAGCTTCGCCATCTGAGTAAGTAAGCCCTTGCGGGCCGGCTAGCTGGGAAACACCAGCTTTGGCCTTACGGGTTTTGGAGACAAATTTGTACAAGCTTTTAGGGTCACTGACGAATCGCTGAGTTAAACGTCGCTGGAAATCTAATCGATCTTCCCTGATTAGTTTGGTGCATCGGTTTCGAAGTTGCGCGTACAGATTACGATCATTTAGATCCCCTGACGTTCTGTATCGAGCCCATGCCAGACGTTTAGCGTGAATGACTTTTGACGTCCGGGACCGCAATTGTTGTTGCGGTTTCCGGATGGTAGTAGAGTAGAATGGTGTTGAACGATCTATGGCTTCGCAAATGGTATTAGTAAAATGGTCGCACATTTCCCCAACAGACAGTGATGAGTTGAGCTGATCCCACGAAGCAGTAGCTAAGTAAGCATTGAGTACGTCCACTCTAATCTTTTGGAAGTACTTCTTTTGAACGTTCGCTTTGGGAATAAGCTCAGCGCTGCAAATGTAATCGAATGTTATTGCGGCGTGGTCACTTAAG
The DNA here is from genome assembly GCA_014338405.1 of Paragonimus skrjabini miyazakii. Classification (NCBI taxonomy): domain Eukaryota; kingdom Metazoa; phylum Platyhelminthes; class Trematoda; order Plagiorchiida; family Troglotrematidae; genus Paragonimus; species Paragonimus skrjabini miyazakii. The sequence goes on from JTDE01001958.1 coordinate 21,523, forward strand.
CTGAGTGGGGCATCCACGAATAAGTTGACTACCATTAGCTCCTCATTAGTGAAGATGTAGTCTAGGCGGGAAGGAGCGTGGCTTTCGCGCCAACTTGTACGGTCGGTCACGTGTTCCGTAAGGCCAGTAGCTGCTACCAAAGCTAGAACTACTGCAGGCATGGCATCTGCGGGGCCTTTGTATGAATAGGATTGAAAATCATTCTGCGGCAGGTTAGTCTCCCATTATTAGGATATGTGAGCATCCCAGGGAGGGGATACAAGTGAGTCCGGACAGGGTTGCTTCATTACGATCAGGGCAGGAGCAGGAAGGTCGATAAACTATGCCAACCAACAATCTGTCAGAGTTGGATAGTACAACGGAGCATCAGACAGATTCCGGGACAGCCGTGAGTATTGGGGGAGACAAGGGTTGGCCAGTAGGGAGTTGCGGATATAAACGACCACACCACCCCCTCTGCCCCTTGTTCAATCGTTCCGAAAAAGCAGCATGTATGTAATGTCGAGCTCGGTGTCAAGGTGGTTCGATGAGAGCCACGACTCAGTAGTTCCGACGATAAAGAAGTCATTCGCGAAGCAAAGCGCACGGATTTCACCGAGTTTGCTGATCAGACTTTGGGCATTGGTATAAGCATATTTGACAGAGTTAACTCTGAATGAGTGCAGGTTGCCGGAGCCGGAAGAAGACTGGATTTTTCGGGGGATGCTGGGCGCATCCACAGAGTTATCGCCGACTCTGACTGAGCCGGCTGGTGGACTTTTGTTTGAGACTTCAAGTCAACTAAGTGAATGACTAACCGAGCAGCCCGTGTTAGGCAGTCAGCTCGCAACTTCTCGCGTTCATCTTTGGAGCGATCGGGGTGGAAGGTTATGCCTCCTGGGATTCGATGGCGCTCGTGACGAAAACGTTCTAGTATGTATGCAGCTTTCTCAGGCGCAGTCACGGTAATTTTCAAGAGCCGTGGTTGGGGATCAGCGGGGGTCGGGCTAGTGCGCGGGATGCGCATTATGTTTTGCATAAGCACATTTTCGAGCCTGAGGTCAGACGAAAGAAATTTTCATTGATTTATATCGTGCACGGTGTTGTCCCCACAGGTGTCAGGCACATTTCTGATAATCACTTTGAGGGATCGATCGACAGCGACCGCATTTTTCATTTCTTGGTGTCCCCGTTGTCGCTCTGTACAAGGTATGTCGACATAAATTGAGGCGCCGCAAAATGAACGCAGTTTCAAGGCTGCTAGGAGAATCTCCTCGGTTTCCGATGGGCTAGTAAGGGAAATCTGTGCCAACTCCGGTTTGTTTACGCGCGGTGAGTCAGGCTTCCTTGCAAGACGGGTAATATAGATAGGACATCGAGGTGTGATTTGCATTTGGGCACACAGGGCGCGCCGAAGTTCGCGGTCATGTTCGTCGCGAATTTGGAGCGACGAGTCGAGGCACTCCGGGAGGTCCTGCACTATAACGGAGTTTGACCTGGCCGCAGCGTGCTCGGTTTTAGCGACAGGCATGCCAGTACTAATAGAACGTGACGGTTCCTGAGTACCGGCCACCACCGACGCAGACAGTCTTTTTTTATTGCTTTGCTTACGTTCACTTAGTGTTATCACATCCTGAACAGGGTGGTGCTCGTTAGCTTTGGCGGTAGTGTTGTGAATTGTGGATCTGTTGCAAGCTGACTCACCAGCTGCGGCTGGCGCAGTGCAGATGGTGCCTGCTTGACCGGTGAGTAGTTTCCCAGATAGACGACAGCGATCGCAGTTAAGTTGAATGCAGTCTAGTTTGGTTACGCTGGGTGCGTGATACAGCTCTGGAGAAACGCCGAGGCAAGAAATATGATACCATGTGTTGCAGCCAAAACACTGCAGCGCATGGTCCTTTACACGGACAAACTTGGCGCACAAGCTGCAAGCGGATCGTTTGACCATTTTGCAACAATGGCGAGACGCTGTAGCCAGAAGTTAGGAGGCAAGCTACGGCAGTACCTAAATGATATGCCACACGACACTGGTAGAGTGGTATACGGCTAGTCTATAGTTAACTAATATATGTTTGCAAAACCAAAAACCAACAAGTGCAACACTTATCTTCAAATCCAAATCCAAATGGCAAACTTACCTGGCGAACGTAAACACGAGGACAAGCATCGAAACGCTTTACTGTTGATGTTTCCCAAAGCGATTTGCGAATTTTTAGGTTTTCAAAAGATATTATTTTTTGTTTTTTTTAGAGTTGAAATAGCACAGGGCTTAACGAGTCCTAGTCCTCCACCAGACGTTGGAGCCAGTGCACCCCACGATCCGAACGTGTTAGGATGGATGCTGGCGTCGTCGGCGATGTGGTGTCCGCTGATGATGATGCACTCGGACGAGGCTGTTCAGAGGCTGTTGCACACCCGGCTGCGGGATGCGAAGGAGCATTGAAGGCTTCTTCGGTCTTCTTAAAATAGGCGAGCTTCAGGCGTTCGGTGCTGACTGTATCCCGAATACCCTGGCGATCGAGGACGTAGAAGCGGTCCTCCCGTTTGAGTACCTTGGGGGGACCTTCAAAAATTCGCTCGAGCGGGCGTCGTGAACCACCCACGCGAACAATTAAGTTTGTGCAGGTCACTACAATACGGCTTCCAACTCACTAATCCTACCACTAACGTTCGCACAATCCGTTTCAGCACGTGGACATTCCATCCTTTGCACAGTGAATTACAACTGCTCACGCGAGTCCTCCGAATGTGGAAATTATATTGTGTACGTCGTGTGCATCTTACTGGGCTTTGGGTTTACGCTTAAATTTGTTATCTACTTTTCAAATCTATCGTTTTAACCTTTATTCAAAAGAACGCTGTCTCCCAGCGTATTCACGTTGCACAAAGTTGGTTTGCGTGTTTAGCGGATACATGGAGCCGAAACGTGCGACTTGTTTGTTACATTGGCCTTTGGTCTACGAATAATTTTGAGCTTCAAAAGTTGCTGCATAAATCCAACTCAAATCGGATGTGTACGTATGCGTGAGTATCTCAGTACAGTTATCTCCGTTTTACTAATGAACATGCACGCATGTTGTTTTCTGGTCTTCTTATTCTTTTTCCTTTTCTTACGTACAAGACTGTCATTGTTTTTGTAGATTACGGGTATCAGGCAGACGAAGCTTGATAAGGGATCCTCAATCGAAGCGCGGGAAGCTGTCGCCTACCAGCGCAAGAAACTGAACTACAAGGCTACTAGCCACCACGTCCTGTGAACGGAACTGAACTGAACTCTATTGCCATTGGCCCATTTCAACTGAGCCAATCATATCGATCATTTCGTGCGTGTCTCCCCTGAAGTGTTCTTTCCCGTGATATGGATCTTGATAGTTCAACTGATCGGGCGTTATCGGCCTTTCATGATACCCTAAATGCAATAAAACAGCGACCCCACCGTCAACAAATAGTAATGGGAGTTGGTTCCGGCCTGTAATATCTTTTATACTTCATCACTGTACGTTTAGAGTTGCTGGATACATATTTGCAAAAATAGGGAGAGTTGCGGCGCTGCTCTTGGGCGGAGGATTGATCGCACTGCAGGTGAATTAGTCCAGTTTGTCCGTGTGGTTTCAGTTGGCTGCTTTAATCGTTTTCATGTGTGTTTTTTTGTCAATTCGTGGCTTTGGCTACATATATGTAGCCACCATGTGGTCGGTCTGTGAGCGTAATGTATACATTAACTCATTCCGAAATGAACAAGTATACTTGTTTATTTTGACATGTACGCTTAAGCTCGCCTTTGCAGAATTTGATGTAGTCGCACTTACTGGTAAAACGATTTCGTTCGTGAGCCAAGTTGAAATTCAAAAACCGTTGTCCAAGGAATGTACGCGGGCGTTGTTTTCATTATTTTCACCAATTTCTCCAAGTCAGCTTCACCGGTTCACTATCTTTTGCAGGGCGGAAAGTTTAGTACGTTTGACGACACCTCAAATGTGTTATGTGGGTGCGTTTTAAATATGGCAGTCAGCAGTCGAGTGCCGTGGACGGAGTGCGCCATATTATCTTGTGATAGTGTGATGTAGATTATATCAACATCCGCCTCCAATGGGGTTAGCAGAAGAGTAACAGTAACAGTAACTGGGCTCACCAATTGTTGGAACTGGTCCAACAGATTAATACCCAGTCTATGGTCACTATCGAAAACCGATCGACAATGAAAAGCAAAGACTCCGAGCGTGGACCCTTGTGTATTAGTATCGACCCTGGAAAACAGAGTACAGAGAAAGCATGTCAAGCCAGCGGGGCACGGAGCGAGTTGTGTTTGTAGCCCCGGGAGGGATATTACAAATGGAATAGCTTGACTGAAACAAAAGTAGGCAAAAAGCCAAGATCATCACAAATGTACAAGTGAATGCGATTATAAAAAATATCATTTATTATGGTCGCTATATGTTGGCAGTAATAAATAATCCTGGGTAAGTATGTCGTCAGTGTAATATTACTAGACTCGAGACAGAGGGATCGAATTGTAGTGGACAAGTGGGCATGCGCTAGATCCTCGTCCACTAACAATTTAAAACGCCTTTCCTGAAGAGCAATCCAAACGTAGTTCCAACAGGTATCGAACTGAAGAACGCAGCGGGGTTTGGAAACAAACCGTATGTTTCTAGCAATGTTTAGAAATATGATAAGTAGTTAGCTCTAGCCTAATCTGGGACCAACGGCAGCAACCAAGGGGAGGAAGGGAAGAAGCACGATGTGGGCTACAGCTCACTCGGCGGCACTCAAAAGCG